>PNEQ01024516.1:27092-60679 GCA_003012365.1 Medauroidea extradentata | reverse complement strand
TCGACCCTGCATGCCCCCTATTGCCACAGCAAGTGCATCCTTCTACAGCTGTCCCTGAGGGTTGAGTTCTTTGAAAGGCTCTTCTAGCATTATTTTGGGGTTTATATGTATGAAACTCTTCAGACTTACTCTTGTGTGACTGTGCCCTTACAATGTGAATTTCTTGTTTCACATCCTTCAGGACCTCTGTTTCAAGTGTATCTATATTTACATTGCCAACAGCCGACTCGAACGAGGTCGCTATACTTACAGCCTTCTCAAAACTCAGGTCGTCTGCTTCTAAGAAACATCTCTGGGTAATGTTTTTGTCTTTGAGGCCTACAACAAACTGGTCTCTTAAAGCACTGTCTAAAAATGTACCGAAGTTGCAAAAACGTATATACATAAAGTATTTCCTTTTTATTAGCTCTGTCACTTTTCCTCTCGAAACAAAACCAAACTTAAGTAATTTGAGAGAATAAATACTACCATTAAAAATTATACATCATTTTGGTTTCAATTAGAAAAAAGTCAGTTAAAAATTCATATCCACATTTATCATCATCAGAGCACTAACCTGTATCAGTTTCTTCTATTGATGGTGGATCTAACACATCAAGCATATCAGTCTCCTCTGTCTCTTCATTCCCTGAACAAAGCAATTAATTCATACCTGCAATAGTCTTACAGTATACAAGGAACACAATATGTATGCAGTACTAAAAACTTCACAAAAACCTAGTATCTACACAAAAATGGTTTCAAATTACACACAAATTATCAGCTGTTTTCTAAGCAGATATGATATGCTTACCAACAGGATTTGTAGGATGTCCTAATGTAATACTTAAAGACTGTGCCAGTAAAATCTGCAGTCTAGATGGTAGTGCATTAGTGGTTGTGGGCCATTATCAGTCAACATTCTGATACAAGGGCCATGAGAAGAAAGTGGCAGTGTATTTTATTAACAGATTGCACAACCCATTGCTATTCAAGCAAAACATGTTATTCGAGTTGTTAAAAATGTGAATGTTGAATAAGAGTTTCCTAAGGTATGTTGAGATATGGAAAAAATTGAAATATATGTTGTAAAATGAGACAAACCAAATGCATTGACAACACCTAAGATCATCCCAATATCAATTATGGTGAAAATCAAACAATAATTTAATAGGATGATCAAGTTTGATGTTATAACACCAGTTTTCTTTCATACTCAGTTCTGCAATACAGTGGTGGTCATGTCTAAAGGTGATGGTGTGAAAATTGGATGTGATTTCACTGAACTGAACAAGTATGTCAAGAGTGATACAATTCCTAAACACAAGGTTCAGTACACTTAGTCGCAACTTAACAATGGTACAAAAATTTTCATTTAACTCTATGTAATTTTAGGATTCTATCATATGCCTCTTAGTAAAAAATGTCAGCTTCTGACCATATTTCTCATGCCCTCTGGCCGATTTATAAGGACAGTGTCGCTCAATGTGAACAAGGGACGAATGCCTATTATTGTCCTGTGCCCTCTGCAATGTTTACAACAAAATCAAAGGTTAAATAACATCACTACTGTGAAAGACTAGTTAGGTTGATGTTCACTTGTTCAAGCAGTTGTTGCTTACTTTTCCTAGTGGGTGTATGTTTCATAAGTATACAAAGTCAAGGAGGTAGTCAAGGGCTATGGGGTAGCTCTTGAGGGGTTGGTCACAAGCACACATACAAGGGTCTTAAGCGCTCACATAGCTGGATTTGGATTGGACATTTATAAATCTACTGTTGTTCGGCTTTAGTGAAAAATGATCATAGATGTAATATGTGTATCTAAAACACACTGACACCCTTTAACAGGTGTTAGCTGAGGTGAAAATAGAATGTTTGGTGTAGGGAACCTATGGTCAAACTCACATAGGTAGCATTGCAGATGCTTCCAAAGTTTGAGAAGATATGAACAATTTTATAGGTAATATTTAGGAAGCTACTAGCTTGACAACAACAAATTTCTGGTTACGAAATAATTTTACAGAAAACAATAATAATGTGAAGTACAGTATTTGTACATTTAACACACCTCAATCACGTTGAAAGGAGGTGGCGCTACCCTTACTTCTTTGAAAAATGTATGTGACAGTAAAAAGTTGCTATTTTTTAAATTAATATAGTAATGTCGAAAGTCCAAAAATAATATAATTATAAATATAAGTTTCCTTTCCATGTTTAATTTGAGTCATAAAAGTATATAAAAACAGAAAGTAACCTATGTTATAGCAGGGTCTCATTTTAATTTATTAACTTCTGTCTCACAACAAAACTAAAAAGGACGTTTCATCAACTTAACCAACATTAACACTAGAACACTTTTTTTTTAAACACTAGCATACAGTTTTCTCCCCTGGTTTAGCTAGGCCACTAGGTTGATGAAAAATAAAACTCCTTACATACTGTACTACATGTTCAAATAATACTGAACAGTTATAATTAGTAGCAACAAGAATATTTTGTTCTAATCAATCTTTAAACTTTAGTTAACCTAAAAAGTTAATGTGCCATTATGACAAATTTTTTTATGTGGGCTTTACACCTAGTCAAGAGAGCTTATTGAGATTGTTACAGACAACTTTACACAAGAACAGGAATTCTAAAAGAAACTGGCTACTACCTATGTTAAGGACCCATCCCAGAATTAATCTTGAGCTGAGGCTGTGAGGAGCTAGCTCCTCGTAGCGTGCTCCTCGTAATGCACTCTTTTTTTCGGAGTTTAATGTGAAGCGTAGCTTCTTTCCTGTTTAGTAGTTTCTGAGGATGCTATGCTCCTTAATTTATAGCATCAGCTCAAATGAGTGCACTACTTTTGCGCTCCTCAGTCCTCACAGTGAATTGTGCAAGCAGCACGAAAATGTCACGTTGGCACTTCCTATCTCTCTCCAATAGTCTGCCTAGCTGCATCACAATACTTCCCCTCCTACTTCCTCTCCCGCATGTGGTCGTGAGGTTGTGTTGGTGTGGGAGGGGGAGGACAGAAAAATATTGATCTCTGAGAGCTGCGAGCTGCTGAAAGATAGTAGAGAGAGAAAGACAGTAGAGAGGAAGCTTGTGCTTGTACGCATGGCATAAGGCAGAGAGAGAGAGAAACAGAGAGAGAGAGAGTTTGACTGCAAAAGGGAATTTGGTGTTTGTAGTTTGAAGGTCAGATGTGAAGCATTTTAGAGGGGTGCACAAAACAGTGCCCTACTCTCTCTTCTGCCACATTGTCTCTTCACCCTATTATCTTCTAACACAGGCCGAAACAGTTGAAAGATGCTACAGTTCTTAGTGAGATAAGAATGGCATTGTGAGCAACCTCCTTTTTAACACTCGGAGCATGTGAACTTGCGCATAGCCGATGTTAGAAAACCGAGAGCCATAAATGTAAATGACTTGCATTGTTGCTTCAGGAAAAAAACTGTGAAAAGTAGGGTACCTTAAAACTGAAAGGTGATAAGTTATTATTCATATGATCTTTGAAAGAACTGTGCAATGGGAGTACATGACTGGATTCAGTTTTTTGGACGTACTCCATTGCAAATTGATTGACTGTCAAAGAAAACTAAACAAATAAAAGAAAAACCATAAAATAAGCAGAGTATGCTTTAGTCAGCAAGATACGTACACAACACGAAATTCCAAAACGGAATCAGGTCAAATAAACACAAGGAACAAACTGATAATAAATGAAAAATAATAACAAATAAAACAAAAAACCAAGTAACATGTGATACAACAATGAGATGAAACAAAAAACACAGTAGATATCAGACACGAACAGAAAAATAACAAAAAGACACAACAAAGAGACGAGACAAAACGCAACAGATATCATACATATACAGAAAACACAAATGACACAATGAAGAGACGAAAAAAAACACAGTAGTTTTCCAGACAGATCAGTCGGACTCATGTTCCTGAACCCTGTGTGTGTACCTGATGACGGGAACAGATTCCAGTTCCCAAAACATCGTAACACTGTCTGTCAGGAAAACTACTGTGTTTTATTTTGTCTCTCCATTGTGTTGTTTGTCTTTTCTGTATATGTCTGATATCTGTTGCGTTTTGTCTCGTCTCTTTGTTGTGTCTTTTTGTTATTTTTCTGTTCGTGTCCGATATCTACTGTGTTTTTTGTTACGTCTCATCATTGTGTCACATGTTACTTGGTTTTTTATTTTATTTGTTATTATTTTTCATTTATTATCTGTTTGTTCCTTGTGTTTATTTGACCCGACTCCATTTTGGAATTTCATGTTGTGTACGTATCTTGCTGACTAAAGCATACTCTGCTTATTTTATGGTTTTGTTTTTATTTGTTTAGTTATCTTTGACAGTCATTCATTTTGCAATGGAGTACATCCAAGAAACTGAATCCAGTCATTATTAATTGCTTACACAACTCACGTGTTTTGCGTCAACTGTCAATACTGTAATATTTAAACAAAAATTAAATCTTATCACAAGAATTTATTTTAAATATTTATGTGGCACATTTCCATAATTTTAAAATTACTGATAACACTATACTTCAGATTTAAAATATAGATACCTTACCAAACTTAGTTTTTTTTTTTTTTTAACTTTTCCTACAAACTACAATAAAATGTACATAATGTATTTTCAGTATGGATGTACATTATTTCCGCCGTCTTGAAAAATATACCTAAGTATAGGCTGCTGGCGAATAAATGAACCCTTTTCAAAACCTTAGTACTGTAACAGAAAAAAAAAAGTTAATGAAAATATTCAAGAGTAACCTCAAATATTAATTTCTGGTGAAATATATTTGTTGTGTTTAATATTTTTAAATGTAGCTTATGTTTAACGATAATTTCATTCTAAATAAACTATGTCAGTTAAGTGTTGAAAATTAGTTTATGGAAATTCAAGCAAATAGATGTCACAAAAAATTAATAACTTTTTACTACTGCTAGTGTACGAAAGGATCTCAAAAGGAGCTAAGCTCCAGGAAAGATAAGTTTTGTAGTGAGAACAGGATTCTTTCTTCCAAAGGAACTTTAGCTGGAGCTTAGCTCCTTTTATTTTTAAAGAACTAGAGTTGAGCTGAGGTCAAAATTTAAAGGAGTTTTCCTAGCATTGATCTGGAGTGATAATGAGAAATAACGGTAAACCAAAATTCAGTATGGCCAGAACCGGGAATCAAACCTGAATCCTCCATATTGCAAGTCCAACATGTTACAGTTGCACCAACTCACTCAAAATGATACATTTATGTTGAGTTTACAAGACTCTACGCTTGGTCACTTTTTAACAAAGTCGTATCTGAGATCAGCATTCAACTTCATTGTCCAATATTTAACTCATTACTGTTAAGTTTCAGGTTGGTTTATTGATGTGGAGTTAAAACAAATTTCCATCTTAAAGCACGAGAAAATAAAATTTGCTGTTACGTATTACTTACCTATACTTTCATCAGGTAAATCTGCTGCAATGTGTTGAGGACTACCAACATCACCACCATTCACAGTTGGAAGAGAAGGCTGGGCTGTCAATGCTCCTCCTGGATAAAAAAATCAGCTTCTGCAACAAAACTCCACAACAAAATGTGAAGTATGATTCATTTACTTTATAGCTAAAAAGTAAGATACATAGTTATAAAGCTGTTTATAAGTAGAAGTCTTGAAAACAACACTAACATGAATGCTAAGACCTTTCTTGACATCTAGCATTGTGATGTTAACAAATGTGGGTACTCTTTGGGAGGACTGCACCAAGCCCATATAATTTTCTGTCTTAATTTATTACCACCTGGTTTCCATGATACTCTACATCTGAATACATGCTTAAGGGGGCCAAGTTGGGATGCGTGAAAGCCATATCGCGAACACATTCAGATTTACTTTATTGCAAATAAAGTGGAACCGGAGGAAGCCAAACGTGTGGTGTTCTTCACAGTTTGCGGTACAGAACTGTACAACTTGGTTTCCTCGTTGGTGGCGCCAAAGACAACAGATGAAGTTACGATTACTGAATGAATCGTCTATAGCACGCACTTTTAACCACCCCACCCCTCCTGGCTCGCCACCACCCTCTCTGCCTTCACACTCTTAACCAGTGTGAATGTTATCTTTCCTCTCTCTTATATATGTTGCCAGCTACCTTTCTTTTCTCCCCCCCCCTCCTTCCTTGACCCTTCCATCATAGCCTTCCCTCATGCTGTTTCACCGCTCGCTCGCTCGGCTCATCCTCCGGTGTTTTTTTTTTTCTCAAATACTAGCGAGGCACTAAAAATGTTTTTCCCTGTAACTTGTTGCAAAAATCGTGGTGCGCACTATACACGAGTATATACGGTATTTGCCAAGCTCACAGAACACTTTTGAGTCCACACCTAGTGAAATGGTTGAAACATACAAATTTTTTGAACATGACCAGCAAGAAGGGGAGACCATCGCATCCTACTTGGTGGAATTACTGTGCTTAAGTACGTACTACAACTTTCCGGATTTGGAGTAGGATTTGGAGTATATGTTGAGAGACCGACTTATGTGCGGATTGTACGAGATCGTAAGGACAAACTGACCTTCGAAGACGCGACGGACATAGCAACAGCAGCTGAAGCAACCAGCAAAAATTTTGCAGATTTACGGAGTACCACCGAGAAGGTATGTCCAACTCATGAGAAACAGTGCAGGCTGTGATAGTAGGTAGACACCCAGATCGTTCAAAACAAAAGGTGGAGGAGAAATTTTCTAAACAAATTTTCTGGTAGTGTTCAGGGAAGTACATATCAGAAGTATACAAGCATGTATCATGTCGCTATTGTTCCAAAAAGGAACACATAGAGAGAGTTTGTACAAAAAAAGGCAATGAGGAAACAGTAGTAGTACACCCCAAAGACATGACAGAGAGACAACTGGTAAAACACACATGCTGCTTGAAATGGTTCCAGGGGCTGACACAGAAGGGGAGCAAGAGGATGACGATTTGGGACTCTATGGGTTGTACAACCTACAGACACTACAGAGCAGAGCACCATTTGGTATGGACCTGTTGTTGGATGGAAATAAACATTGAAAGGAGGTGGATACCGGAGCAAGTTTTTCGGTCATTAGCTGGGAAACATATAAGTCTCTGTGGCCAGAACTACCATCACTGAACAACTTCAATATTGCCTTGCGGACATGGTCACAAGAACAATTGCAACTGAAGGGGGTCAAAACAGTGTGGGTAGAAGTGAAGAGTAGCACTGCAGCATCACTACCATACCATTGTTAGTGGCCAGTGGGAAGGAACTCAGTTTACATGGCCGAAATTGGTTTCAACTGTTGCAGATTTCTGCAGCAGGAATTTTAGCACTTCACAGTGCAGGACCCACGGGGGTTAGTACCAAGAACAAAGGATGAAAGAAATGCTAGGAAAACATCCAAGGCTGTTTGACAGTAGTGATTTAGGGCAATATCAAGGCCTGCCAGTTACAATCATACTGCAGGAAGGAGAAATGCTCATTTTCAAAAAGTGTAGGCCAGTGCCCTTTGCACTGAAAAGGAAGACAGGTGCGGTAATTGACAAAGTCGTAGAGAGAGGTGTGTATTAAACAGTGCCACATTCAACCTGGGCAACACCTATTGTACCCATCATGACGAAAGATGGTGCAGTTCGCATATGTGGAGACTACAATGGCACGGTAAACACTGTATGTAGGACAGATCATTACCCCTTGCCCACCATCAAGGAAGCCCTCGCATCACTTGCGGGTGGCAAGTACTTCACAAAATTGGACTTAGAAAGTAGGGGTGGATGAATCAACAGCTGATATATTAACTGTCACTATCTACCATCAACGGTCTTTTCAAGGTGCGTCGTCTACAGTTTGTGGTGAGTAGTGGCCCCACCATACTTCAAAGACATGGAAATGCTGTTAGCCGGAGTCCAGGGTGTGGTAGTGCTGTTAGACGATATTCTGGTAGCTGGTTCAAATTTAGATGAATATTGATTACGAGTAACTAAGGTGGTCTCTTGGTTAGATGGTGCTGGTCTTAGGTTAAAAAAGTCTAAATGTGTTTTTGCTGCTAAAGCAGTCAACTTTTTGGGCTACAGAGTAGATGAACAAAGCATCCCCCCAACTGATGATAAATTGGTACCATTCGTAAGGTACCGGTGCCGCAAAGCTTTTCTGGGATTAATCAATTTTTATGAACTTTTTTGAAGAACAAGGCTTATGTACTGGAACCACTATATAGAATCCTCAACAAAAATGCAAAATGGGAGTGGAAGGCGCAGCATACAGAAGCATTCACAAGAGCCAAAGAATTGCTGCAAGAAGGAAGGGAACTGGTCCATTATGACCCCAACAGGGTGCAAGTTTTGACGTGTAATGCGCCTGAGTATGGAATGGGTGCAGTTTTGATGCATGTGATGGACAACGGTGAGGAACGGCCCGTAGCATTTGGGTCGCAGATGCTACAAGGTAGCGAACATAACTATGTGCAAATCAATAAGGAGGCCTTGGCAGTCATGTTTGGGAGGAAGAAGTACTTGGTTGGCAGAGCCTTTGATGGTGACTGAATACAAACCATTGTGTAGTTGTTAGATCCCCAGTTTTCTACACCAGATATCCTATCACCTCAAATGTGTTGCTGGAGCCTCCAACTATAGATGTATGACTACAAGATAAGCTACCGAACTGGAAATAGGAAATAAAATTGGGCATGCTGATGCCTTGAACAAAGTGCCACAGCCTAAAAAAGCCTGTGAAGTATCACCAGTGGCAGAAGTGTTGTTGCTAGAGGAAATGCCAGAGGCACCATTGGATGTTAAGACAGTGGCACAATGCATAGCACAGGACCCAGTGTTGAAGCAAGTGAAGTTTTTGTTTCGCATGGCTGGCCATGTGAATTACCCAGTTAAGAGGTTCGCCCTTATTGAAATAGACGATCGGAACTATCTCCATGTCGCAACTGTTTGCTACGGGGCACTCAGGTTGTGATTCCCTATCACCTACAAGAATATTGCTACAGATGCTGCATGCATCACATGATAGAGTCGTGCGTTCTAAGACCAAAGAACGCAGCTACATTTGGTGGCCCAAAATGGATAAAGAGGTCGAGACACTTATTAGTTGCTGTCAGGTTTGTCAATCGAAACAGTGGGCCCCAGCAACAGCACATGTGGCCTGGGGTACACCTCACAATCCATGGTCCCGCCTGCACATAAATTTTGCTGGACCCTTCCAAGGAAAAATATTCTTCTCCCCGCCATACCACCCAGCAAGTAATGGGCAAGCAGAGCGAACAATTCAGACAGTAAAAGATAATTGAAGAAGTTTAAATTGGGCAGTTGGTATACCTGGCTACAAAGGGTTCTCTTTGCATTACGCACAATCCCCAGTACAACAACCCAAAAACTTCAGCACAGCTTTTGATGGGTCGGGACCTAAAAACACTTTTTGACAGGTTACGCAGAACAGTGACGTAAACGTACTGAGCCGGGAAGGCCAAGGGACATTACGACAGTTTGTTGAAGGCAATATTGTGCTGCTATGTAACTACGTTGCAGGACCCAAGTGGATTCCTGGAGTAATTTTACTCAAGGATGGGCCTGCTACATATCATGTGCGAACGGAAGATGGGAGTATTACCCGTCTGCATGTGGATCAGTTGTTGCAGCGTACAGTCCAAGAAGCAACAGACCTGGCTAGACGAGCTGCTGGCTGATCAGCACTACTTCCCTGCAGCAGACCAACTCAGAGGGTGGAGATGGGATACCCAATACAGTGGAGGTCGTCATCTACAACGCACCAGATGTTGAACGACAGGGACCACAGCACAGGGATTCTGGTTCAGTGCCACCAGGTAGTTAGATGGACCAGTTCAGTGGAGGTGTTCATGTTCACCATCACCAAGTGTATTCGACCTGTCATTTTTGGGGTTCCCCAGATTCGAGACTTAACAGCCAGCGGAGATATCACGAGATGGGTCAGCACCAACCCATCGTTCATCTCTCCAGAACATACCAGCAGAGGTTCAGGATCAGGCAGCTGGGCTACCAGGATCACCGCAGAGTGCAAAACAGACAGTACCAGCCCGAGCAAGACCTAGGCAACAATATTTGAAGGATTAAATGCTCTAGTCTTCAGGAAGACTATGTGCATCGCAAGGTGGTCAACCACCTAAGAGGGGAGGAGTGTTACATATGGATAGTAGTAATATATAGATATGTTAGCTAAATAGGTAATACATGGTATAAACTTAGTTGTATGGTGATTAAGTTAGCAGCAGTGACAGGACTGAACTGGTGTGTACATTGTGTTTGTCTTCAGTGTGGTTGCGCTCAGACATGTTGCCGCGAAGATGCTTATGATGGGGCCTTTTGTGACAATGAGAACGAGAATGAGCTTGAGTATATAAAAACCATAATCAAATCAGTGATGCAACTCAAGGTAAGCGGCAAGCAGTTTGAGGAGAAATGTGAAGAAACTAAGATTGAGGATGTTTTAAAGACTTCGTTAAAATCCAGTATAAAGTAGTGTGTTGCAAGTTTGAGGAAACCAATAATTCTGTAGTCTTTTAAATTGCAAAATTTGAAACATGTTTGAAGCACCACCCCATTGTCAAAGACAATACCACTTAATAGATAGAGGAAAGTCAGCGTTTTCTTTTTGTGCACTTGATCGTGTTTGGGTGAGGCTGCCGATTTTAACTGGAATTACATTTTCAGCATGAATGTAATCTGTTTAGACTCCTTCATTCATTTCATATAACATTTCAACAGCAGAGTTGAATGCATTTTCAAAGTTCTGTGTTATGTTACCTAGTAAGTGGTTCTCGTGCATATATCTGGTGTCTTGGACTATGAGAGCTCTAGATATCTAGCTTTTTGGCTTACCCCCTTCTTCCCACGATAATAGGAAGGCTGAAAGTACCTAAGCAGGCTGGTGTGATAGTCATTTTCCTCTGGATAACAGATCTTGAAGTTATTGCAGAAAATAAAACAGCAGATGCAGCAGCAAAGGAAGCATGCAGCTTTCCACCCTGTTACCTTCATGTCCCAGTGTGCAACGTGCTATCACGAGTGTCCATCTGACTTTACCCTCTTTGTTGGGGATCTATACTGCAACTAAGCTTAGTTCTTCTAATTATCATTCAGATGTCTAGTAAGCCAACCCGACAGCGTGCAGTACCCATAGATGCCGCTAGATCAGCTCACGCCATTGAAGAACGGCCCACGACCCAACAATGTTGACTGAGCAGGGCAACTTCAGGTAACAATTACCCCTTCCTATCAACCCTGATCCACGTCAGCGTCAGTACTTACATGAACTGTGTTGCAGTTCATTGTATGTAAGGGACAGTGCTGATGTGCTATCTGTGTATTATGTCATGCAGGATTGTGATTAGAGAAGCAATATACATACAAATAGTACACTGGGAACGAATGAGAGTGCTAGAACTAGAAGTGCGTGGAAGTCTGTGTGCTGACAGCATCTGCTACATAAAGACATGAATGGTAACTGCTGCCTGAACCAATGTGTCCAGTCAGCGAGAATGGAATTGCTGCTAATCAACTCATCTGCATATCTCTCACCAGACATTTACCACTGTTTCATGGTTGTAATTACTGTGACACGCAACATTTCAGGAACTGAGATGTGTTCCTGTCTTCAGGTATATGTAGTCTACAGACTGAGGAACTCCAGCAGACTGATTATGACACACATACACATGAAAAAACAATAATCTTATACTGGAAACTTGTCTACTTATAGCTCAGCCAACGACTGTGCACCTGCCTC
Organism: Medauroidea extradentata; assembly: GCA_003012365.1. NCBI lineage: Eukaryota > Metazoa > Arthropoda > Insecta > Phasmatodea > Phasmatidae > Medauroidea > Medauroidea extradentata. The sequence continues at coordinate 48,924 of PNEQ01024516.1, read as the reverse complement.
CTGATTAGTCGCACAGCTTGTACTGGGCTTGTATGCAGTGACTAGTGAGTCATATTCTAGTATTTCACTAAACTTTTTGTTTAGAAATATTTTCTGCAATAGTTAATTGTAACAATTTAATTTGTTTCTTTTTTTTAGTTAAAGGTATCCAAATGTTTTTTAGTCAATACTTTGTTGGCTGATAACTACTATTGCTGACAATAAAAGCTGATCCTATTATTTTCCTTTTTGTGTTTGGTTTGCTTCCAGAGAAATTGGAATTGCATCTTCCTGCAATATTCTACGACTTTTCTCAAAATGTTAGGCTAGTCTGAATTTTTCAGTTTCACCTTTCTATATTACTGTGTTGTTCTCTACGGTGCATGGTGAGAAACCAGCCAGTTCCTCCAATGTTGTATGTTGTCGTCATCGAAGGAAGCCTGTTACTATCCGTCTGCGTATTCTTTGTTGTGACGTTTGTGCTATAACTTTGTGCTGTCATCCCTATCCATGTTAATTTTTGACACCATTTTTTTTCCTACGCCTATATTCTGTTCTGGAATTAATTTCTGTTGTTATTGTTCTATTTTTACTATCTTCACATCATATTTCTAGATACAACTAACTTCTATGTATTCCTTTCCGGAATTGTACGTATGTTACACGTTCGCTGACGAAAGCTAACACTAGCTCTTATTTTTTGTGTGAAATTTCCGCAATTCAGCAACATTCGCTTGCAATGGCATATGTCCACAAAAATGTTTCAGTTTATAAACGTTCCTATATCGTCATTGCAATTTACAGTATCACTCCGGGATTACGGTTTTGTGATTGGCTTGACCGTCACACAACACACACAAAGTTTTGCCAACAAAACTTAAGCAATGTCATAGCCTATGTACGTCCACAAACACATACACTCTCACTCATAAAGTTCTGATGCAGCATAAGTTTCAATGATTTTATTTAAAGCAAAAGTTAAAAAAAAATTGTTATCCTATATTGATTTTGTTTCCCGAAATATCCTCAAAGTTACACTGTTTAATATTAGAAATAACTAATTGATAACACAACAATTATTTTTTATACATTTAGTTTTCTTCTAAGAAATAACAATTTTTTATTAATTTCTGGAACTGTTATGAACACCCATAATTCATCATTCTGAAAAAAATGTCTGTAGGCCCCTGTCAGAATTAATAAATGTCAAATTTTGTTACCTCATAATTTCTTGATCAGCAAGATCAGAAATAATGAATACACATACATACTACAAAATTACTGCAGTTATTCTGGCCTAGTCATCTGTCTGAATTATTGTATTTAAAAATTAAGTAACATTACTGTACTCATATACTGCACTGTACAAGTAGGGACCTAAACTAAAATCACTTAAAATGATGTAAATGAGCAACATGATCAATTATAACTGACGAGTGCAGACAGTATCAATAAAATAACAGTTTTAAGCCAACCCTGATATTTGCATGCTCATGTTCTCTAAATAGGTACTCAACATTGAAATTATGTAATGGTAAATAAAAATTTCTGAGATTTCTCAATATGAAAAGGTATGGAAATTAATTTTCCTTACTTTTAACAGTTGAACGCAGAGTCATTGCAGCCATGAACAAGAACAAAATTTTAAAAGCTGCACCAAGCATGATGAAAATTAAAAAAATAACACTTAAAATTTTGAAAGACAAGCTTTGAAGATGAAGGTACAAAGAAAATATGTTAAAACTTAATACATTGACATCTATTTACATAGAGAAATAAAATTCTGGATGTCCAATGAAAAATAATATTACCTATAATGTTATCATGGTTCACAAAGCTCTAATATTTCTTTTTCTCAAAACCCAACCAAATACACGTCTACACAGAAATTAAAACTGAAAAAAACTTAAGTTTGACCTTGCCCAAATTAGTGGGTGGTTGCTATCTAATATAATTAACCTGTATACAGAATCAGACCATAACAATATCAATAATAATAATAATAATAATAGTAATAATAATAACAATAATAATAATGTGTGGTTCCCACTCTTTTAAGCTAAACAATTTCAAGCACTTTCAAGAAAATTTCCACAAATTTTAAGGACCCTAAAAAAATTTTTTTTCTTTTTCAAAAATTCAGTACCAGTAAAACATACATTATTTATTCTTACTTAACACACTAATTAAACTCAGTAAAGTAACAGCTAATAAAATAAAAAACAGTCGTCACCACAAAATAAGTACTGTACCTACACAACAATTGTAACAAATTGGTTCAGAATTATACATAATCAAGGAGTACGAACAAAGTCATTAACTGAAGTTGATTACAACCTCGAAAGCCACATGAAGTAACCTTTCTTGTGCTTAACAGTACAATGTTCACTAATGCCAAAGTCTTTTCTAGACAGAATTGTGCTTTAAAATTTTCAAGGGCACAGTATTAAATAATAGCCTAATTGTACATCGGTTAAAATGTAGGTAATGTAATAATTTTATTTAGGCCTTACTGTCTTGCATTCTAGAACTTTACAAACACTAGAAAACAGAAATGAAAAGTGAGTTTAACAGGTATCAAATATTTTCATTCCACATTGTAGTTCAAAAATGTTTTGGGCCATACCTACATTTTCTGATACCTGGGTCAAGATGCATACTGAGGACCCTTGCTCTGTACACCTTCACGTACTTATCAAAGTACTGGGGCAATGGGCCTCTTGAGATGACTCAAGAGCATGTGGGCAAAATGGCATTTCATAAGTCAATCACTAACAATGTGTGTGGACATTCTTCATAGGTTTAAATGTTTGTGAGAAATGCCTGGGATTCCTCGAATATTAGAAAACAATGTCCCTGTACTTAATTTCTTATTCAAACTTATGTAGAAGAACAATTCAAGTGATAAACATAATTCAAGTAAAGTAATTAAGAGACGTATCTATAAACGGCTTTCGAATGACAACCAACTGCTATCCTCGTAGAGAAAGCATTGGTGAGCAGTTGGTTGTCATTCGAAAGCCGTTTATAGATACCGCCCTAAGTCAACAAATCTAGTAACAAGTCAGGTCAACCACGTGACTAACACAGAACCATGAATGCCTGTGTGTTCACCTTTATATTATACAGCCAGAGCGAAAAAGGGTGACAGAGATGGTTGACTAATCACATGATGCTTCACTTCACCACCCATCCTTCCACCCTGCACAATAAGAGAGGCAAACAATAACATCAAGGAGTGACTACATCAGTCGGCAATGCATGGTTCAAGCCTCACTGCATTGCCCAGCACTGGATATGTCTAAAGTACCGACTTGCAAGTGTTTGAGTATGACAGTGACAGTGCTCCTTACATAAGCCAAGCAGGCGCCATTGAGTAGGAGGATTTATCTACATCAGTGCTGGATCCAGGCAATTCTGTAAAGGTAGCAAAGTTGTCTTATGCCACCCCCCTCCCTCTGTTTCTCATAAACAATATTTTAAGACTAAAACCCGGATCGACTATGTGGGAGGCAAGAGGTCTGACTCCTCCCGCGGCCCGATGATGCCTGGAGAGTTATTTTTTTAAAATTACAATAAATCACAACGATATGTTGCCATATAAATACCGGTCATTAACAGATACATAGAAGCTTTTCATAACATACTGATAGTTTTAAAATATGTTTAAATAAATTTTATTTTGATCAATAAGCAAGTCCTATGGGCAAACCGTGCATTTTGTATTTCATAGGGGCTTATAAAATATCTTTCGTCTCACCCGAGTAGACTGAAATCTATTCATGAGTTGTTTAAAAGTGATCCGAATAAAGCTTTCTTGCTCCCAAAAAATAAATCAATATTATTGCTTACATGCGTGTCTGAACCTGTTAACATCTGTAAATGGAGCATCCTGGTCACAATAGCAAGTAAAACTAGCTAACTCTAAAAAATTGATGGTTTTTGATATTAGCCCCCAAAGAATACCGTAACGTTTCTGCTCCATCTCCGTTAACCCCAATGTTTACGAAAGTTTATAGGATGTTATATTAAGCTCTGAGGTTAGTATGGATAGAGCGAAATGTCAGCTTGAGGCGATCAAACAATAACACAAGTTTTTAAGCATCCAATAAGTCACAAGTCCTTGAATTGCTTACAGGCTTTAGGACATAACCTGGTGATCGAATATACCTGGTCATGTGACTTGAGTAAACCTAACAAAAGTAGGTTACTTGTCGTAACCGCTTTAGGTTATACATTATTGTAAGTTATTCCAAGGTTCTTTAACATGCTGGGAAATGCTGTGTGTTGGATCTATGGACACTTTTGTAAGGTTATAAAACCACAATTGAAGTAATGTTGCGTTATAGCTTGCCAATCCTTGCACCAGCATAGACATTCTTTAGACATCACGGAGCTAATAAACCTAACGTGTGAACATGCCCCACGTTTCTTTAGTTACAAGAAAATAATGTGTCACGTTTATTGTGCACATTGTAGACTTCTTTTCTACACATTGATTAGCTGCACGAAATTCTATAAAAAAAAATATTTAAGTTCAAACAGGTAGCAATGATGTGTTTACTGCTACGTGGTGGTTTATCTTGAAACAAAATTATAACAGTCTTAGCATTTTCTGTTATGTTTCTTCACAATTTACTATGTACGGTAGCAATTAAATAAAATTATATGTAGAGGTAGACTCACAAGTGATATTTGTTACGGATCACAAATGTAGGGTCCAGCGACTAACAGGGGTCACGGTGGTTGAATGGTCAGACAATTTGCCTCCCAACAAGGTGATCCGAGTTCAATTCCCAGCAGGGTCGATGCCTGGATTTTTGCATGTAGAAATCGTACCGGACAATGCCGCTGGTCGACGGGTTTTCTCGGAGATCTCCCATTTCCCCCGCCCTTTCATTTCGGCGCTGCTCCATACTCACCTCACATCACCCCTCACCAGCACTGAAGACTTAGATGTCGAGAGCTGACAAAAATGTCTTACTCATTCTCACTTGGCAACTAACCTTTGTCATTTAATTATCTTTTTATCTGTGCCAGAAAAATAACTTAGTTACAACAGTCAAGTATCATTGACAGTCAATTTTTGGTAGGCTATCTGACTGGGCCGTTATTGCATTTTCAGCCACGTCTTGCAGCTCTAGGCTAATATCCGTAACAGCAGCAGTCAATACTCGACATATGGTAAGCTCGAAATCAGTGGTGACAACTATTTTTTAACTTGTGTGGAAACTTAACCTTCTCCTCCGTCTTTTTATTTACCCTTTTTGCTATGTTTTCATTCCTCCCAACATACAGAAAAGTATTTCTTTTAACCCCCTCCCAAAGTTTCTAAGATGCAGATAAAACACTTGCTAGTTCATATCATTCGTGCCACAGGTCAACAAAAATTATTTCTTCGGTATGAATTAATTACTGCCATTAAAATTTTTGTAATAATGTGTGAAGTAACTAGCCGTACCAGACCTATCTTTTTGATTGCTCTTTTTTTTTTTTCGTCTTCATGGCACAGTGTGTTTTTTATTTATTTTTACTACTCCTTTTACAATTAAATTTCCTATTTAATACTGTGGAGAATTAAGGTGACCAGGCGACGTGCCAGTTAATATGATTGAGCTCCCCTGAAATACTGATGCCTTGTAGTTTAACCAGCCAGTGTATGTGTGTATAAGGTAACCACCCTAGTGAGAATTAGTCCCATCATCGACTACCATTGCCCGGCTTAACAACAAAGCTAATACTGCCCTGAATCAGTGCAACCTGAAGTGTAAAGTTTTTCTTCAAGAAACAAGTCAGCATGTATAACCATGTAGAGGTTTTTATTTTCATTAAATTTGTCATGTGTTTCTCTTTAATTTTACAATATTAAAGCACAATGAGGACTGTAGAGCTGTGGATCTATGGAAAGCCCTCCTCAGAAGAAACAAGAATGTAAGAATGGAATTTAATAATAATTAATTATTTTGTTATTTTTTGTAGCTCCAAGCGTGAAAATCTAATTTAAATTTGTAAAAACCACTCATATTTTGCTGCTCCTTAGTGTGAAACAGACTATGTGAACATGATGGCAAGCCGATGCTAGTAACATAAGTGGTAACAAGTTAAGATGTTTCTTGGCGTGTGAGGTGATATCCATTATTACTAACCACAAGGCCAGTTATCGAGGTAAGACGTCAATTTTGTACCAGAAATATGTTTGAGGTCTCATTTTAATTGTCAGTTGAACTCCAGCATTTTTTTCTAGTGAGTTCTTGTCATGACTCGGCGGGTTAAGGTGTTATTCATGAATTTTGATTTCAGTAGGCTCTTTCTTGCTCATGTTTAGATTAGAGGCGCGACGGATCGGCGCCGGCGAGGGGGGTAGTCATGATTGAAGATGGTGGCGCGCTTCAGGTGAAAGATGGCTGGCCTCTGGGAATTCATATCACTCCACTGGGCACGCCAATTTGCTTAATATAATAGTTGCAAGGTAAAGCAATTCGCCAGTTTTGTGAAATGGCAGGGGCCTTTAATTGGTGGTGTCCGACAGCTGTGTAATTTTCCTGTGTCCCATAAGCGCACATAAATTATTGGTAAATTAAAAGAGTTCCCGAAGATCTTGGAAGGGGGGTGGTGACGCGTCCTGGCCCGCTGGTGTAGCGTACCCACGCTCTCTGCCATTGTTGTGTCTGATCTGCTAGTGACTACATGTGCACCTCTCGTGCTGTGCCGCGAGAGGACTTTTGAAGATGGAAGTGCGCACGTAGAGTGATGTTTCCGAGAGAGGTTGGAAGACAAAAACGTTCGCTGTAGTGTGTGGGCACTAATTATTGGCAACGCGGCCGAGCTTTGTATTTGGTGCACTTAATTCAAAGGTGTTAATTTCAGGAGATAGGAGCCGCCACGTTCTTGACAAACACCATGTGGCCGCGATTATTCATTTATATATGAACTAGTGGGAGTTTCTCTCAATTCTGAGGTATAACAACGGCAATCAGGCACTCTTTAACTGTTGTGCCTGATAACTAATTTTTATATCTTCTTGATTCATCCCAAGACACCACCATTACGATAACAGTGGTTGTAGTGTTTATCATTTGACTGCCACGCAAGGATTGTTCTCTGTACGCCACTTCATTTTAAAAAATAATAATTTGGTAATAAAACTCAGAAAATAAAACCAGAACAGATCGCGTCCTCTTTCATTTGTGCTACGAACCCACTACTTGCTAAAATGAGATAAGAGATGCTCTGCTGCTCTTGCTGTTCCCGGAAGTACCATTACAAATATGATCAAATAATTATTCGAAATTTATTTATTTTAATTCACAAAGAAATTATAAATAGTATGTACAGTATTCAATAGTGGTGTTATACATAACACATTTAAAAATTATTTTACTTCAGTATGTATGTTATGGTCTGCGATTTTGAAGAACAAACAAAGACTTCATATTTTAAACACAAAGGAAATAAAATGCTCAGTAATGGCACATCAAAATTTTATTTCCTGCAAGTCCCTATATAATTGTTACTTCATCAAAATTTTATTTGTAGGATATTGGTTGTGGTATCCTTTCACATCCTATTAATAATAAAGAAACTCATTCTTGTCATCACACACACACAACAAGAATATCTGTGTGTGCGCGCATATGTGCCTGTGTGCACATGTGTGCGCATGTATGTATGTACGTACGTATATATATACAGAGTGCGGAAAAATTACACATCTTACATATGTAGGGGTGGCTTGGGGGTACTAAAACAAGTATTTTGAAGAAACCGACTTACCGTTAAGTTGTTACACGCGTCAGAAGTTACGCTTCATGGATTGCCTACATCTGAGCTAGTGCTGTGAGCTGTCAACACCTGTGCTTTCGTGAAGTGCCGTGTCCACGCTCCCGCGCTGGCCACTGACAACGCTCCTTTCACCCTTCTCCCTTCACTAAGAAGAAGTCTAAGCGGGTAGATCAGCTGGTGTGGGTTTGGAATAGATCGGGTCACAGTTTTTGTCTAACCGTTTCGCAGTCTGTTTGCATTGTTAGCAGTGCCGGACGTGACAATTAACGTACAGTTAGCCAAAGTTTTGATAGTGGACGGTTATTTGATTAAATGGACGGTGTGCGAGTTAGTGGACAGTTTAATGTGGTTCATTTGATTTAGTCTTCGCCCAACGTTGATTCATTGTTTTTCGTGTGTTTGCGCAATCAACGGAAACCTACCCGAGTGCTACCATGGATAGGAATGGATACACTTTTGCTGAGCTGGCAGACATGCAGCAAGTGTATGGTGCAGCTCGCGGCAACGCAGCGGAGGCGCGTAAGATGTATCAACAATTCCCGAACAGAAGACTTCCAAACAGACAAATGTTCACGAATAATGACCAGCATATGCGAGACAACAGATCATTTGTCGGGACACGACACGACGTCAGAACCAGTACTTAATGAATTTGAAGAAATAGCAGACGACCAGCACAAGGAAAGTTGCTCATGAAATGGGAGTTGATTGACACCTAGTTTAGAATGTTTTACACGAAAACAGTCTGCATCCATACTGTCTTCAAAAAGTGAGGCATTGCGTGTAAATGACTACCCTCTTCAGAGTAAATTTTCTAACTGGGTTTTAGGACAGAGAGCCCAAAATCCAAGATTTCCATTTCTAGTCTTGTTTAAGGATGAAGCATCAGTCTTCATACAACATTTTTGTCATTTATTTTCTGGGGTTGCAAAAGATTTGGCTGAGCCTTCCTGAATACCATTTCATTCTATTTTTAATTAGTACACAAATGGAACAGAAAAACCTATCTCTGTCGAGACCATTTCATAACTTCAGAAAGTGGTATGTATAACTACCATTTTCCACTTCATTTTGCAGTAACTTAATCATATTATTGATAACTTTGTGTTTGGCTTGAAATAACTTTCACTTGTCATAAAATAGCAGTTGCTGTGTTCAGTCTATTAATTTCTATGCAACAATTAAAAACATATCTTGTACCTAATGACATTACAAATCTGCTGCACAATCAACTTTCACTATGATACTACTGTATATGCGTAGTGTTCTATGCTAAAAACATCAACAGTAACATTCTACCTGATTCTGCCATCGCAACTGTTTTATAGAGAGGTATCTTGCACGGGCGCTGCAGCTCTTGCATGACCATACTCAGCCGCTGTCAATACAGAAGTGAACTACCTCACTCCTTTGTGCCATGGAAAAGTACTCGCTCGAACTACTGGACACATTTTCATCTTCTGCACATTATTATTTTCATTTAGCACACTACAATATTAAATTAGTTTTGTTATTACTTGCCAAAGTCACTGTTTCTGTTTGTAAGTTGAACTTTTAACTGCTCTAAAGTTTGAACGCCATGTGTCGTGCAGATAAAACTGTTGTAATAATTTCTCACAAAAAGTATAACTGAAGGAAGAGGTAAGTAGATATTATTCTCAACAAGTGTTACACATTTATGAAAAATAAAATAAGTGTAGTATATTGCAACAGACATTGATCTACCTCTGTGTAAAAGTACTTTGCAGCACCTGTTTCTGTACAACTGCTACATTGCAACATGACAAATAAAATAAACAGTGATTTAGTTCAGTGTGTAAATAGTATACATAAAAGGGAATACAACTAAGAAACAGGCCTTAGGAAATACATAAGTACATATTAAGTTAATTTCCAACACAAATTTATAGGAATGACCATTTGTTCAAGCGAGAGCATATATGTGTACAGCATTAGATTTGCATTACGTGTTCACTACTTTCTTCCTGTGTTCTCAGTTTTATGACAGTGAATTATTTATGCATGCTAAACTTTCTATCACATTAATAAAAATTTAAATACTAAATAGATAAAATATTGTTTATTTATACAACAATAATGGCTTTAAATTTCTAACATGTCAATAATATCAGAACTTATTACTCCAGACCCTTGTAAACATAAATTAAATGACGTTAACAAATGTACGTAAACACGCCTATTCAGACCTACTGTAGGATTGTCCCTTTATTTATGCATTTCATGACATTGACACAGATATTAAGAGTTTTTTCTATAATGGTTCATTTTATGATGCAAGCAAAATTACTGTTAAAAGTTGTGGGTCACTGCAGGGATTAAAAATTAATACACATGACACCAATCTGAACCTGTAATTATGTTAACAACCACGGGCACACAAGTTCTACAGAGTTACTAAATTGAAATTATTTTTTTACTAAAGTTTATTTGGTACTAATAATTGTAAAGTAGTGTAAAGTTATCACTTGTTAAAACATATTTTTGTGAAGTACTATAGCAAAGATAACTAATGAATATTACAAAGCTTTAGTTGGGCAGTTACTTTTACCACCAATTACTGTACATAAAATTATTTCAGTAAATTAAAAATTTCAAACATTCCTAGGTGCCACAGACAAGGGTCATATACAAAATTGGGGAGAGCAGAATTAGATGCATGAAAAGACAAGGCTCCTACAAAATTGGGTGTGGTTGTACATTGTGTATTGAAGCCAACACGGATGGCATTTGTATAACTGAAATATTTTACTGTAACAAATCCAATTTTTTTCTGAAAAATATTTGACCAGAAATCACAACCAAATGTAAATTACATCTGAGTTTTAGATGCCTCAAATTAAATCATAACAATACTCTCCAAATGATTCTCTTGCGATGACATCAAAGAACTTATCACAGGTACAGAATTTGGTGGTGTACTTGTGTTAACAAATACCACTTTCACAAAACAAGTCAAATTTTAAAACAAAGTTCACACAGTTGCACATATTCTCACACAAAATGTAAGCCCAATAAAAACTACTATGTCTGCATATTACCACCACAGCAGTAATTTTATGTACATTATATATACATTTGTAAGAAACATTTCAACTATTCATACAAAGAATCAAGTTTATTTTGAACAACAATTCATCATAATATCACTTTGAAATTTGTACTATATATGTTATTTTCCCAGTGTAACAAACGTAAAATCATAATATTTAAGTTGGCGTCGTACCAGGCCACAAGCTAGGTGGAGTTGCACCTGGTCGCGGCAGGTTGTTCGCAGAGTGTGTCAGTGGCAGGTGTGCGCTGGTTGGTAATGGCAGATGTGCGATACTTGAGTGTGCGTGGCAGATCAGTGATAGTGGCAGGGCATGTGTGAACTTGACACCGACGTGCGACACCTGCCATCCCGGCCATCTGCCAGTGCAGGACACATGGCTTCGCCGCCCCCTCCCTCTACCAGCTCATGAAGAAGGCAGTCTTGAAGCAGCGGCCGCGACGGACAGAACGAGAGAGACGTGGTGTGCTTTGGGACTCTGAATCGTCCAGCGAGAAACGTAACGCGCGTGTGCAACTATCCGGCCCAGTGTTTTACTTTGTTTCGCCATTGGAACTGGCTCACTTAAGGCCCTAGGATATGGGGGTGTAGACCGCCCCATAAGTGTCCATGTAAGGTTAAGTTTTCTCCAGATCCTCCCATCTTTTTCCGATCCGCAGATGTTTCGACTCACCAGGTGAGAGAGGGGCATACCGGCACGAACAGACCACGACCCATCGAACCTCGTGTTCCAGGCTACACGCTTAACCGGGTGGCGCCCAGAGAATTCCGACGCAGCTCCGTTCCTACCTCACTCTCACCCGACTCTGCGTCATGGGGCCCAACGCTTTGGCGTGAATATCGCAGTGTAAATCGATGTACAACCTACACAGAGAAGGAATAGAAGACGACACTTCACCACAGGATCGGTACAGTTGCATTGCTTAGCCAGCTACATTACAGCCCGCACATCAGCAACAGCAGGAAACAATACACTGTGCTAGACCTAGAAACAAATCGAACCATCGCACACAATGAGCAGCAAGGAGTGTGTTAGGTGTGGATTACCAGCCTTCCCTGATTTATTTTTGGAGAAGTACTGCAACAGTGCTGCACATGAGCCATGGAGAACCAGAAGGGGAACCCGAGCATGAAAGTAGAGAAGCTTATCGACCACAGCCCGCCAAGGCAGGCCGAAGTATGTGACTCGCTAACATGTGACAGACAAGGGGAAGGAGATTGCCACTTGTGTGACATGTCGAACAAGACGCCACCGCAGATGTTTGCACGCCACGGAACTTGTCACATTCGGTGAGGGCGTGTTCGCTTGGGCAACCTGTGTGTCATCGAGGCCCCCTCCCCTGCTTCAAGGTCATACATCACCAGCTACAAACCAAACACCCTATCACCTCTCCCCCAGCGCCTCAGCGACTGCGCGTCGAGCTGTCGCGACAACCCGCCAAGAAAGTGGGGACATAAAGAAACTTCCCGAGTTCTCTGGACACATGCACGAGAACGTGGACCAGTTTCTGCAGCAGTGCGAAACACAGTGTTTACGTTACGGCGTAGTGTACGACGAGTGGGTTGATCATGCGATTAGCAACTTGCATGGTGCAGCAAAGGACTGGTGGAGAATATGGGGATATGCCACAATGACATGGGACGAGTTCGCGAATGGCCTACGGTATCGGTTCGGGTCCGCGGAGACTATAGTAGACTGTCAAGCACAATTTTATAGTGAACGAGAAAAGGACACAGAGTCGACAGAAAGGTTCATAGCCACGAAAATCCAGCTGTTCCGGCGCATCTATCCAACCACGCAGCCGGAGGACGCACTAAGCAGCATAACCCAGCATATGCGACAGGAACTCCAACCATTTTTGGCAGAAGTGAAGGGTGAAAGTGTCGAGGGATACGTTCGTCGAGCAATCATCGCCGACAGGGCCGTCAATCGGCTGAGGGTACATCCATTACAGACACTAGGACGGGCGGACGAGGCGGCCCCCATCACCAGAATAATGCGTGATAGCGGCACACCAACGGGCCGAAGACAACAATACACAAATGAGGCGCTGTGGTCGGCCGACCCTGCGTCCATCCCACAACTCTCGCGACAGGACATTCGACCGCCACAGTGCCACACCTGCCCAGCGAACACGTTTCACTGACACCGCGACTGCCCTGTATGCCACATGCCTGCAGTCGGCTGCTGACCCCCCGCTGTCAATCGCCAGACACATCTGATCACGACCAACACCGACTCAGAGCCATTTTTGGGGCAATTAACCATCAAGGAGGATCAGTTACTCCGCATCCCGATCGAAGTCAACAACCAACCAACTGCCGCATTTAGTTGATACTGCCTCCAGCCGTACGTTCGTGGCATCCACGCTCGTTAATCCATCACAGATCCGACCTGGACCCTACAAGCTACAGCTGGCCACCAGAGGGAAGCACAGTGCCACACAGGGCGTAACCGACCTGACGAACAGGATACGCGACCAGACGTCTCAAACCGAAGCCTTGGTCGTGGATGGCCTACGAAAGTCCGTCGTACTGGGGCAACCATGGCTGCAGCAACAAGCAGCAGTGATAGAGGTCGCGGCGAAGAGGGTACACGTGGGAGCTGGGGAACGACGAACAGTGTATGCTGTCGACCGGCGGCTGAATACCAACCAACATACAATTCACCTGGGCGACCTGGACAACGAGGTCCCAGCCGAATACATAACAGCGGTACAAGCTCTCTTGGATGAACGGAAAGATGTCGTCACTTTCTCTGACCTACTTCAGACAACCATAACAGCTGAGCACCCCATACTGACACCTAACCCAGACGCAGTCTACACTGGTCCCAGAGACTACGGGATGCATGAACAACAGGTCATCCAGGAGCAAGTCGCCGAGATGCTAAAGGAGGATGTAATCGAACCATCCAACAGTCGATATAATGCCCGCATTGTACTCGTGCAGAAGAAGAATGGGACACTGCGCTTTTGTGCTGATTTCCGTCCGCTGAACCTGGTGTCAGAGAGTGCCCCTCCACTGCTGATCAGTGTTGATGAGGCCTTGGCAGGACTAGGTGATGGCAGAGTGTTCTCGACGTTAGACTTAAAGTCAGGTTATTGGCAAGTACCAATACGTCCAGAAAACCGTGAGAAGACAGCCATTACAACACCAGAAGGGCGCCGCTTTCAGTTTCGGAAGATGCCATTCGGGCTGAAGTGTGCTCCCTCAACCTTCCAGTATATGATGACGCAGGTGCTGGAGGGGTACATTGAGGAGCTTGTCGCAGCGTACCTCGACGACATCATCGTCTGGTCCCGGACATGGAGGATCATATACGCCATCTGAGTTTAGTGTTAGAACGACTGGCAGTGCACCACCAACTAGTCATCGCCCCCCAGAAGTGCCACATAGGTAGAACCTCCGTCGACTTCCTGGGGCATGTGATGTGGCAAGATGGTAACTACGCCCATCCCGAACACCTGGACAAAATTGCCAACAGCACATTTCCGACGACTAGAAAACAAATGCAACGGTTCAATAGATTAACAAACTCGTTGAGGAACTAAATACTGCACTTCGCCACAATCGCCACCCCTCTCACTGACTTGTTGTCTGTAAAAAGAAAATACGCCTGGAACGAACGTGCCCAGAAGGCATATGAAGAGTTGAAATCGCAGTTCACCCAGTGTCATGCTTTGTCTCGCAACAACCCTGAGAAGCGCCTATACGTCCAGACCGATGCCAGCATGGAAGGTGCCGGCGCCGTCCCATACCAGCTAGCTGACGACGGGTCACGACTCATTATCAACTACAGTAGTGCCAAGTTCGGAGAAGCAGAACGTCGCTATCACAGCAATGAGCGACAGTGCCTGGCAGTAGTTTGGGCTCTTCGTAAGTACCGCCCTCACCTAGAAGGAAGACAGTTCACGTTATGGATGGACAACAAGTGTCTGACGTGGCTGGACACGATGCAGGGAAGGAGGGGTGAACTCATTGGCTGGGCACTGTTACTACAGTTGTTTGATTTTACGATTGAGCATGTCAGCGGAGTTGACAATGAACTCCCCGATCACTTGTCACGGGATCCAAACCCGGCTCAAAACATCATGGAAGACCACGACGTGGCAGTGATGTTTCCTCCTGAGCGTCCCTCAACGAAGCAGAGGAATGTCGAAACAAAGGAACACGCCTCACTGCAGGCGATCCTGCATTCGTCCAGACTGACTACCTGGTCTGCTGTGAATAATCATGTTCTTAACACACAAAAAACATCTCCTACAGCTTTGCGCTTAATAGTCACGTGCGCCGAGGGTAATGTGGAGCGTGTTAGAGTAAGTGCTAGAAACGAGGCCGCCAGGTGTGGAGAACGCATGGAAAGTGTTTGTGGCCCCGAGGCGAGAGAGATAGTCTTGAACTTCGCACACAGTGATACACTAGCAGGGCATCCCGGGGTAGATCAGACAGTGCGGAATGCAATGCAGTATTTCCACTGGCCTGGACTCAGAGTGGATGTGCGGGATTATGTACGAGGTTGCCAGGACTGCCAGTGGAAAAAGGCACGGAGAGCAGATGGGACCGAACAACAATCCCACCACCTTCCCACTACTCCCTTCGAAGCTGTAGCATTGGACTTGATGGGACAGTATCCACGCACCACCAAGGGATATCATTTTATATTAGTGGTAACTGACATGTTCTCTCGCTGGGTGGAGGCGTATCCACTAGCGAACACCCGTAGTCAGACAATTACAAAAGTGCTCCAGAAGAAATTTTTTGCACGATGGGGGTACCCCTGAACTCTACTAATGGACAATGGTTCACAGTTTCTCAGTAGGCAGTGGAGGAGGTGGTGCCACGAACTACAACTGGAGCACCATACGACACCGGTATACCACCCTCGTGCTAATCCAAGAGCAAGGCGGAACCAGGAGAATCTAGTCACACAATTCAGTATAAGTTAACCACAGTGTAACAAAATGTGCACTTTAATTTTATGTGTAATGTGGACACGCCTACGTAATTTAATTTCTCAGGAACCATGAGTATAAACCTATAGCCGGGTGGCAATAATGTAAATACAAACAATTGTAACATATCAGAAATAAGACATTTTGATTCAAATAACTTAATATATAATTATAAATGTGACAATTTCACCCAATTCAACAATGTAAATGCTGCCTCAACCCAACCTACTGACTTAAACATAATGTTTATTAATATCCATAGCTTACGTAACAAACTGACCGACCTTATGCTCCTATTGCAACAACAAACCACCCAACCGAATGTAATAATAGTTGCTGAAACATGGTTACACAAAAATGATGTAATTAACTATGGACTACAAGGATATAAAGACTATTTTGCATGTCGAGACTCCTCGACAGGCGGTGGCTTAGCCATCTACATCAATGACAACATAAAACACTCTTTAATAAGTGTATATGATGCCCTACATTACTCTATCTGGGTTGAACTCAACCTAGAGCCTAAACAAAAAAACATTAGGATAGGGGGATATTACAGACCTCCCCAAAGCAACATTAACATATTTCAATAAATAATGGAACATGACCTAAACCAGTGTAAAGGAGAGGCAGTACTAATCGGTGATATGAATATTGACTGCAGCAAGAACTCTGCAAGCTACAGAGAGTATAGCATATTATACTCTTCTCTAGGTTATATACTGTGTAATAGACACTTTGCCACGAGGGAGGCTGCTACCAGCAACAGCCTTATTGATCATGTACTTGTTAAAACCAAATTGAGACCCATTACTGTGACAACCGTTGGGACTAGTAATACTCTAAGTGATCACAACATACTGATTATTAAACTTCCAACACAAATACAGCAAACAGATGACTGCCGACCAATGCTTCTGACAAATTACAAAACTTTACAACGCAACTTCTGCGAATAACTTAAAAGCTGTATGGAACCCAGAACAGCAACACAACTCAACTGACCAAATCATGACGGCCTTAAAATCTGCACTCGCACAGTTCCCCTTTTCAAACAAACATCATAGGAGGAAGAAGTACTCCAGCCCTTGGGTAACTTCTGAACTCAAAGAGCTTGTTCAAAATAGGGATAAGCTATATGCTAAATACAAAAGAAGGAGATACAGTAATACTTTACAGGCACATCTTAAGGACCTGAATAATAAAATAACTACCTTAAAGAGAAAATGCCTACGTCAGTACTATACATCTCTGTTTACAAAATGCTCTGGTAATCCGAGAGCTGCCTGGAGAAATATTAATACAATCTTAAGTTGAAAACCCAAGAATAGAACCCATATAGAACTAATATACAACAACTCTAATTTACCGCTAACCAATCCAATTGACATAGCTAACTCCCTCTGCGAATATTTTACTAATGTAGCTATTGACCTAAATGCTAATATTGTAAGCCATACAACTGACAATATAAATGGACTTGACACACTGACAAGGATAAGCAATTCAATATTCCTTCTTCCTGTAACAGATACCGAAATTAAACAGCTTTTGAAAAGCATCAAGGCCAACATAAGCCCAGGACATGATGGCATAAGTGCACGGGTACTGAATGAGTGTGCCACAAGCCTGATTCCTGCTCTTACTGTAGCTGCTAACTCAATGTTCGACACAGCTGTATATCCACCTTCCTAAAAATTGCCAAAGTTACCCCAATACACAAAGGTGGCTCCAAAACGGAGCAGGGTAACTACAGACCCATCTCTGTACTTCCTACAATTAACAAAATTTTTGAAAAACTTCTATAATAGAGTCCTTAACTTCTACAATAAATGTAATTTTTCAACGATAACCAATACGGCTTTAGACCATCCTATAACACAGAATTGGCAACTCTTAACCTAACTAATAAAATTCAAAACTCAATAGATGATGGAGGCTATGCAGCAGCATTATCTATAGACCTATGCAAAGCTTTTGACATGGTTGACCATGAACTACTGCTGGTAAAATTGGAATATAGTGGGATAAGAGGCACATCCTTACAATTAATCGAGAGCTACTTAACAAATAGAACTCAATATGTAACAATAACAATGTCCAGAGTAATTACTTTCACACAGTTAAAGGTGTACCACAAGGCAGTGTTCTTGGTCCTCTTTTTTTCCTGGTATACATAAATGAGATGTTTCACCTGAAATTTAATGGGGAGCTAAAATTGTACGCTGATGATGCAATAATTTTCTATAACCAGTGTGGTAATCTGGACAGGACACTAACACTCATGCAAGAGGATTTAAACACTGTCGGAGAGTTCTTCAGACTCAATAAATTAATGTTTAATGCAAAAAAAACTTCCTACGTCATCTTCAGATCCCCTAGATATATGTAAAGAGAATCCCACCCTCTTGCTGACTTTCCAAAACACAATCATCAATGAATCTAACAACTTAAAGTACCTGGGACTCATACTAGACAAACAACTTGCCTGGACTGAACATTGTAACCATATACTAAACAAGATACTTTCTGCTATAGAAGCACTAAGAAGATTACATGAACATGGAGTGCCTAGTAAAATTAAAATGCTGATATATTTCTCTCTCATACACAGCCATCTCCAATACCAAAGCCTAGTTTGGTGGGCATGCTATCTATTTATTTAAGAACATGGTACGGCCAATTGATGGAGTGGTTTTAGGTTAGGCGACGGAGTATTTACATACAGTGGAACCCCTGAATTACACTCCCTGATTCTACACTTTCCTGCCATTTACACTGTTTGTATTTGGTCCCATTAAATGATTTTACATTATAACCTTCCCTGAGATTACACTTTCCTGCATTTTACACCATTTTTTACTGGTCCCTTGAGAAGTGTAATTCAGGGGTTCCACTGTAGTTTATATTTGTTTGAAAACCATGTACTGTCTTAGTAAATATTCTTCTGATGTTAATTAACCCTTTCAGAACTGAATTTCCTGAACTCATCAAAAAAAATATCTGTTTACATATTTGGAATCCTCTAATTTTTCTGATAATAATGATCTATTTGGTTTTTGAAAATTTTTATATTTTATTTTAAAAAAATTATGTGTACAATTGTACACATCACGCCTGCACTTAGCTATAACATAAAAATACAAAATGAACCTTTCAAAGTTTGCATATGACACAAACTACAAAAATTAGCACAAATTATTCCCCAAAATCAATACATATCTAAACAACATACAATAGCATCAAGACTAAACAAATTATTGGTAGACGTCACAATTATTTACCCTACCATTTGTACAATTCCAGTATTAGCAAGTAGTACACGTATGTTACATACATTTCTGTAAATACAAACATAAAACATTGTACATAGACAACTAAACAACATTAACAAAAAATGAAAAGTCAATACATTGACATCATGCCTACTTGCTATGATAGCGCAAAAAGCAATTCTAGTCTTTGGTCAGGCACAAATGTACTTTACACTTTTGGCACTGTATTCGGGATCTACCTTTACACAAAGGCATCTTACACCTTGTGCCAAGCTGATCACCATCATGGACAGGCAGATGGTCAACAGCGTCCATCTGGATTTCCACTGACGGTCTTGTTTCGCCTTTCCTCCTCTGAACAACAGCCTGCGTTGACAGGCTGTCGTCATTCGAAGGTCTGCCACGCTTCTTCATTGCCATCTTCTTTCCTGCATATAAGAGTCCCTCCATCACACGCATTCTGAAGTGCATCAGATCAAGCACCTTCTTGTTTGGCAACCCAAGTGCTGCAGCTGCTTTCTTGTATTCAAACCAGGACAGCACAACAGTTAGGTCTGATGCATGAAAAATCATGCGTAATGTCCATTTTTTAGACTTTATGAAGGTGCGATAATAGCTGATCATCTGATCTAGCAAATCTACACCTCCCATTCCATGGTTATACAACTTAACCACTTCAGGTCGCTCGACTTGAACATACCTTTTGTCCTTCTTGGACCACCGGTCGACAACATCAGTGCTTCCTGTGCCCACAAAATTTGAGCCCAGAACAACAGTTTTGTTGTCAACCCACTTTGTAAGGGTTACATCACCTTCAAGATTGGTGATATCTTGGGAAAACCCTCTATCCTTCTTGAGTGCCTCCTTGTCTGGAATGAGGGGTGGACTGCCAAATCGGTTTACTCGGACTGTACCCGCAGCATATATCTTTTTCTTCAAGAGAACTTGAAACACTATACGTCGAAAAATAATTGTCAAAATATAATTTGTGTCCCTCTTCATTTCCAATGCGCTTTGCAAGCTGCAAAACAATAGCTGCACCTAAGCCATATGATTTGAGCATATGTGCGTCCACTTCTGGCAACTGTCCTTGGTAAATGATGAAATCATAGGCAAGGCCACACTTACCGCATAAATAACATATTTTAACCCCCCAAGGGCACGGTTTTCCCTTCACATATTGTTTTATGATGAATTTCCCAGTAAACGGCACAATTAGTTCATCAATGCATAGTTCCTCTTCTAGTTCAAGCTCCAAACATCGCACTCTTATAGCATCGTAAAGCTTGTCTGCACATCCTTCTGGCATCTCCAAACAATTCACAAGATGAAGGTTGGACCTCAGTTCGAAGAACCTGTCTCTTGACATGTTGTCTAGGAACATGCCCAAACCCAACGCTCTATCCTAAAACAAACCCATTCTCGGAAATTTGAGGGTCCCTGCTGCCATGTGCAGACCAAACAGTTGCTGTATTTCTTCTCCTGAAGTGTGTTTATACCTCAGTCTATTCTGCTGGACAGCATACAAATTTGTTTTATCTGCCATCTCCACAAACATTTCTTCAGGTATGTACTTGTAATAATACGCCAGCGGAGAAAGCAATTCTTCTGCTTCGCTGTCTGATCTGGTATATGGTTCCACTAGAACTGAAATGGGACGGTGACGCCAACTAATGTTCTTGTTCCTTGAGGTCATCTGTGGTGCTGAACTAGGTGAGGGTTCATTTTGCATGGTGGGAGCAGCGCTTGTAGAGGGTTCATCTTGATCATTGTCCGATGCATCACTCTCTACACCTCTGCGATCCACTCGATCGCCTCCAACACAGTATTGTCAACGGTTTTCGCCGACCACAACATTATCATCGTCGGAAATCCAAGAGTCCGAAACTTCCCCAGATTCCAGCATATCTAAAATACTGGAGGCAGTTCTTGAATGGGGATCCATCGCAATAATGTAATACTACACCTACTTTTCCCTATTATTATATATTATACACCATCAACACTACAAAATCAAGAGGTTGGCAGAATCAAAACAAACACGAGTTGAGGTTAAGAGTACCTAATGCTCAGGCTCTTCACAGGCGTGATGGTTACATTTGTACACATAAAATATAACTCATCAAAATTCGTAATAAAAGGTCGAAATTATCCTACTAACATTTTATAACTACTCTACAATCAACTACGAACACAATAAAATAAATATTAGCTATGATATTACCTCGCACTTTTCTCAAATGGGGGAACATGCGAAATTTTTTTTAATGTTTTAATTCGATTTCGCAAGCACTTTTAAGCAATAATCACATTTTACTTTTAATTCCTATGCGTTTATTCCAGTGCAATCGGCAAAAAACGTAACGTAATTTAAAAAGCCCGCCGAAACGCTCGACTTCAGCATGGCGCCCGTTGTGACGTCATCTGGCGAAACTCCAGCCCGCTTGCTTTGCTGCCATAGTGGTTTGCTGCCTACCGCCCTTCTTCTGTTTTCTATGCTACCGCCACTCCTTGCTACCGCCCATACCAATCGTTGCGCACATCGCGAGAAGTACTACGACAGAAAGTAAAATTAGTTTCCATGTTCACCCGTGTTTATTTTCTTTTGAACCCGGTGGTATCCATGTTCTGATTGGCTGCGCACGGCGCACAGCGCACACGCACAGAATTTTTAGGATTTAGCTCAACTTTCTGTGCGCCGATCCTGTGCTATTTTGCCGTGCGTGTGCTATTTGTGATTGTATCGTGTGCCACCCAAAATGCTGGAT
>PNEQ01024516.1:16966-26992 GCA_003012365.1 Medauroidea extradentata | reverse complement strand
TAACTTGCTTGTATATCTTAAACGCCTCGGGTTTAAATAGCGCTTAAAAGCGCTATTTAAACCCGAGGCGTTTAAGATATACAAGCAAGTTACTTATAAACGCCGATAGTAAGTCAGAAGAAAGAATAATGTATACACACAGTCACACACAAATATTAACTTAAAGGCAATCATTAAAATATTAGTCAGAGTAAATAACTCGCACAAAGCATTCATGCATTACGGGAAGCCTGGCATAGTTCGAGGTCAACCGGTAGATAGCAGCAGCGCGGAAGAACCCAAGTAGTTCCAGAAGTCACGGTAGGTAGCAGAACACAATAAATGTATTAACTTTATATCTAAACATTGTAAAGCCTAGCATATATTGTTTGTAATTCAGTTCCCATCAATTTAACATACAAATGCCTACAATTAGGAGATATTATAAGTTTGAGTTAACGTTCGTAGTTAGTAAAAAAAAATGTGTTTTTAAATGTAAGCGTGATACGACCAAGCACATAGCAACGAACCATTGCATTGCACTCCTCACATTTTTTTTACTTTTATTATTTTATATATCCTATTTCCAGATAAGGAACGTAAGAGTAAGTCACATTTTTATAAAATATGGATAATTTATTACGCGAGAGGCAAACAATGTAAGTACGGTACCGAAGAACGACTAATATTTTAGTGTGAATCTCACGCCACAATCGCATTTCACTTGATATTCAGGCGATATCTGAGAAACAATCAGGCTATAAAGGTTGCAAACCATTAGCTACACGTGTTTGTTCGTATTAAACGCATATTCTGTAACAATTCACCACCACGATAATATCCACCGTACTACACGCTTAAAGGCTTCAACACGAACGTGTTGTGGCTTCAAGTAGTTTTGTAACTCCTAAAGTAATATACCGACACCATAAACAACGTAACTGGCCTTGCCACGACTACAATAGGAAAACGTCCCTTTTCTATGGGAAAACGTCCCTTTTCTATGGGAAAACGTGACTTCCCAGTTCCCGCCAAGCGAATTTCGCCTAGTGACGTCAAGCCAATCACAGAGTGTTCTCATCCCGTTTGAAAATTTCTGGATTTCTTACATTTACGGCGACGTTTTTTTACTTGTTAGATGTTGTTTTAAGTCTCGGCATTAAGTACACATGTTATTTAACAGTAAATCTAAATGCTGGTAATGTTTTTGTTAAATACCCGACACACGCATGTTCCCCATTCTCAACAATTACTTTCTTACCATGGTGTTGTCACATCCTATGTAAACATGCGCACCTCTTCTCTAAGCTCTATGATTTGGTGCCTGTTCCAGTCGCTAGGAGCACCACTATGGTGTAAAATGAATCTACAGAATGTGTACAAACGTACACGCAGCACAGAATAAATGGAAAGTTAAATGTGTACGATTGTACACACCAGGTCTGAATGAATCATCATTGGTGTTGCCAAGCAACCCATATGTCAAAGTCGAACGACAAAACATGCAGAAAATAAAACGTCAGCTGTATGAGAAACTTCTAAAAACGAAGTGATAATATGTCTTAAAATTATGGGGGCTTATTCATAGTCGTTTTTGACCCGGTCTAGTGCGGGATTATCGTCGGACTAATTCTTTGTCTTATTCATAGACGCGGACTATAACTAGTCCGACGTTACTTGGCGTTTATGAATAAGGTAACACTTGGTCCGGACTATAGGACCAACCCTGGACTAACTGGCACAAGATGATCTCAGGATCATCTCGGAACTAACTCACGACTATGAATAAGGCCCATGGTGTCTATTGGCGTATTCCAATTTACTGCTCCGGGGGTGCGCCCGGAAAACTGAAAATATGTAATAGTAGCATGACTGCCCACAACGAGTGCGTATTGTTTATGCTCCAACAACTGGAACACGCCACATTTACAGTGCAAAACATTTCTGGCAACAAATTACTTGAAACACGAAATTCTTTAACCATAGGTAATCCAAAACTGCCAAAATTTAATCCTACAAAATTTGAGAGGTAACTTTACCACAATTTTTCTTCTTGTTCAATCAGTAAATAGATGAGCAGACGACTCGAACGTACTAACCTTACTATAGTTTTAAAAACGAACACAGTTATTAAAATCATCACTGAATGTTTGCATCACATAAACTTCTTTGGATTTTCCCCACAGAAAACATTTTTCTTCTGTTTACACAATCATAAGTCGCCGTCATAATTGCACTCATTTGCAGCACCGTCTCGAGAGACGGTGCGGCAAAAACTGCTCCCGGTGCGCACCCATCGATTGCAACTCTCAATTGGAATACGAAAATCCGAATGCTCCCAACGGGAGTTCCGGTATATGGAACACGCGGCACCCATCGGGTGCGCACCGGGAGCAATTGGGTGCAGTAATTGGAATACAAAATATGTCCCATGGCTTAATAGGTCTCCTGGGGAAACTCGCCATGTAAAATAAAGAGTTAAGGCATTAAGCACTGTACCTCTTGCGACTCCTCTCATAGGTGATGTGGAAACCAGTGCAAACACACCCAGAACTACAAGTTGCAGACAAATAAGTAATTTTATATCATTGCTTATGTAATGCTCTGTATGCTTTCTACAGAACTTTCAGCGTATGTTATAAATTCCATACTGACATTTTACCACACAAAACATAGTTTTGATGGTGCAAGTCTTTTTAACTGATTGAACTTGTATGTTTTTGAGAAATCAGTACAGGCCTACAACATTTACTTTGCACAGTAATCCTCTAACTTACTTGGTTGCTGGTAAGATCCACACAAGAGGATTTTCAGTAGCATACAAACATGAAGAAAATAAGTACAAATGCTCTTGTTTGAAATCCACATCACCGGAAAAATTAATAATTACAAATGTAAAATGCCTTGTTTCAAGATAACTAAGCCAATACGGTAAGTAACTTAAAAACATAGTCTTCAACTTAAAAGCATAGCTTTGAAAGAATAGAAATAGTGAATTTAATTTTAGATGTAAAACACTATAGTTCCTATAAAAGAAATTAAATTATATTTGAATTTACTCTGCACTACAAAATACTGATTTAAATAATTGGCTGTAAGTTGTACAAGAATTTTCTATTTGCTGCAATGGAAGTTAACAATAAGAATATATTGGTTTGTGGACATATGCCATTGCTCATGTTTGGTTGACCAAATGAACAGAATTCCTCTGGGATTACTTTTTTCTGTTTTGTGTACTTAGTCATTTAACACAAGTTTGGTCAACAAAACATGAGCACTGGTGTATGTCCACAAAGCAATACATTCTTATTTTAAGTTGTGTCTTGAAAATTAGTGTTAAGTTAACGTAAAGTTAGGGGCTGCTTGTTCTCTTGACCGTTGCTGCATAGGGGTGGTGGTGCAAGAGCTGGAGAAGGTGCAGAGAAGTGCAGTGAGATTGGTGATGGATAAATGGAATAGGCAATGTCAGGCTGGTAAGGAGGAAAGAAACTTTAGGCCTTGTGTGTTGATAAAGTAATTGGGAGAAAAACAGTTGAGGGACAGTAGGAGAATGGAAAGTCTGGTCAGGTTGTATTAGGAGATGGACGGGGAGGGAGAATGGGGTAGTTTGACCTGCAAACTAAGTAAGGGAAAAGGAAACAACAGTGAAAAGATTCAGAGGGTGCGGCGGAGAACGGAGAGGTGTAGACAGTCAAAGCTGGTGAGGATGGTGAGGGAGTTGAATGCACTGCGGGAGGAATTGGGGACTGTGAGAGGGGTTGGAAGGTTTAGGAAGGGAAAATAGGATTGTTGCTGTGAGGATGGGGAGGATTCTGCTCGCCACCAGGCGTTAACCCAGTTGCGAGTGTATAAACCAATTATTGTTGTTACTTAATTAAATTCTGTGTTTCAGCTTTGTCACACCAAACATTTTTATTCACTGAAGTCACCGAAGTCTTAATACTGCTAGGCTAATGGTAACAAAATAGACTAACGGATTTTAAGTTTGAGAGAAACCATCAGCCAACTTCTTCAACAGCTCATCATTGCAAATGTAATGCAAGAGTACTGCGTGTTATTTTATAGACCAGTTCACTTTGACTTGACACATTAGTAGGTTATGGAAATTCACTATTCAAAATTTCATTGACATTTCAACAGATGAAATCTTGGTCAAGTATTAAAACCAATATTATATTTAAATACAAGTACTATGTGTGTAAATAATGCTCTGTGTATGAAGCGCATAGCAAAATATTTTTCATGTAGAAAATGCCTAAGGTTTTTTATTCTCATCATTTTAAATTGTAACACTGCAAGCCTGAGGTGTATTGGCCTATTAAGAGGATATATTATTTTTAATGTAACTGTTATGTAATTTAATTCCAAAGGTGAGAAGTGACAAATTTCTTGAATAGCATTGCGGGTTGTTATCAAATCTTGGTAATCGAAAAAACCTTTGTTACCTGACAGATATAAGATACCGTACTCTAGCGGTGAATTTTCTTACGTACCTTAAGTTTTTTTGTGTTTTTGGTGTGAATTTAATTACAATATTTGTTTAAGAGTTTAAATGAAATGGAAGGCGGCTTATAACCTGTATTCTGATGGTTATTGGCTGGCGGGTGGGATCTGGGGGGGGGGGGGCAGATGGTTACAGTGTGACTTCGCAGTCCATCTTCTTGACTTAGTACAATATTGGCATATTGTAAAAACTGCAATGTTTGTACCTTAGAAATTCCAGTTACAATATTTTAGGGAAGTTTTGGTCATCAGCATTGTTAAAAAAATTGCAGTGGAACTAACGAAAAGCAGAACAGTAGAGAAGCTAGTCAAGCTGTACAAGGCGGTGAATGGAGAGGGTGGCTGAGGTAAGTAAGGCCGCCTGTTAACTATGGCGGAATGTAGAGGAAGAGGGAATAACAGCATGAAGATTCTGATATTGAGGAGCAAAACAAAGCAGGGTAGGCAGTCTATGATTGTGAGATCGGTGAGGGAGTGGATTTACTGTCAGAGGAGTTGGTGAAGGTGAAGGAGACTGGTAAGTTGAAGATTTTGTAAGGGCCGATCTTACCATTCTCTGAGTTACCCTGCAGGTAACTACCGATAAGTTAAACTTACCTGCAGGTCGATTACGGATCTGTTTTTGGCCCGTCTTAACTCGAATGTGACGTTGGTAAGACGTCAAACGACAAAATGCGACCACCGATGAATTAAGACGCGTCAAAATTGTGGCGACCCAGCCTTGACTAAGGCGCCCAAAATCGGGAGTCTCAGTTAAGTCGTCGCATCATTAGTATCAGTAAATTGAACATATAATTATTTATACAAGTAATTTCTGAGCATTGGCATAAATAATTTTGTATATAAACTTACTGGAAAACGCTAAGACTACAGATAAGGATTGCGCCGCATCACATTTCGTAATTGCCACATGATAGGTTAAAAGTTATTTTACTTGTTTTAACGAAGTAGGCCTACGATGTATTGCTTCAGTGTCCTTGCATATATTTTATTTCTTAAGACTACACAATTTCAGAATTTTATACACAACGTTAAATTAATCACGCCAAATAATTTTGAATTTGTTGGTAAGTTGTTTTGAATGCACAGACCTAATTACATAACCTCGCATGTTGCACGGAAAACAAGCGTTAGTTACATATTAGCATACAGTTTCTATTTGCATGTATTAAAGAGTAAATAATAAAAAAAAATTGTACAAATAATAATTGACCTTGCCTTTCTGTCAAAAAGTAATTTAGGTTATGGTTACATTTAAAACTTGATGTTTATAAATAACAATGAGCTTGCGACGATGACAAATGAAGCCTCTTTTTATTGATTGGCCAGCGAATACGTAATTGTGGCGATAACCGATAATAGAAGTACCAACATTTGTTTTTCAAGCATATTACTTAAGACGCCTTGTGTAACGCGAAACTGTTATGCCGGACAGAAACGTAATCGAAATTTTCTCATAGAGTCTTAAGAAGCCCGACTTACGAACGACACGTTTAAACTAAGACGTCATGCTCTAAAAGATCCGTAATCGACCTGCTGGCACGTTATCTAAAGTCTCGTCTTACCACTTGATTTATACCTCTGTGTAACTACCCAAAGGTTAGCTAGAAATGTAGTTAGGTTGCACAGACTGTGTGGTTGTGTCGTGGCTGCTGATTGGTTTGTTGGATCTGTGAAAATTTATTTTCTGGATATTACATGTACGTCCGACGGCCACATAGAAATAATAAATAAAAACACCTTGGTGCTAAGCTTAATATTTGAGGTTAGGCTTACAAGTATTTACTTTCGCATTTTACGAGTATTTTGTGATTAGTGTTAAAACTTAAATGTTATTTCGAAGTAATAGCTAAATAATTTAAATATTAACATATTAAATAGCGAAACTGTTTCGCTAGTACCTGTTTCAGTAACTGTCGTGAACATTGCAAAATACAGATTTCTTGTTTATAATAATACTATTAATAATAATACAATAAACGACGACATCAACAAGGTGAAATTGTACAATGATCAGGTGTCAAGCTGTAATGGTCTTCTTATAACCGAACCCTTCTAACCCATCCCTTACATACACCATTATTCCCCCTCCCCTTTCTTCCCTATCACTTCTAAATATGAATTTATCCTGCACCTCCCTGCATAACCACATCTCCACTTCTACATCTGCTCTGTATCTTTCAAACTTACCCAGAAAACTTGGTTTTAGGGTTAGGGTAATTTTAATAAATCCACTTTTACTTACTTGTTTCATTTCCACATACCACATTGCATGAGCCTTATTTAAGAGTGATTTTGTTAGGATTCCCTTTATTTCATAAGATTGGAGGACTACACATTTAGTTTAAAGTCTTTCATGAGACTAATAATTCAGTGTCAATAACTGTTGATAAATATTTGCTGTCTACATAAATCACACCTACCTAGGTTAACATTGAAATTGCAATTTATGTAGGCACAGCCTAGTCAAATTTATGGTAAAGTCCTTGTACGATTATCATGTGTATGCACAACACACAAGTAAGCCTACTGAATTATTTATAAATTATGTATGACGATTTCATTTTGAATCGCTAAACGAAAGCCATTACTCATATATAGGCCTACCTTATTACACGAGTTACAAAACTTATTTGGAATTCGGGAAGCAATTACGTAAATTACGTCCAGTACGGCCGTGGTTGCAACAAATTGTGTAGGCCAACAGACAATTGGCAAACACCACACTGACGTATCTCACTTGCATTATATAAATGCCGATTTTCATAAATAAAGCACTGAATTATGTCATTCTACCATACTGTCGTCTGAAACCCAGACATTAACGAACATTTTTTTTATTTTCAGCACACTTCAATACACAACTTCGGCATATGCTCGTAAAACTTCGTGGCAATTTTCTTCTCACAAATATGATCCTTCACTTCTTACATAATTTTGCATGTATGGGAAGTCTACACAATTTGAAATTACGAGAAACATACCCGAAACATTCTTTTGACGCAAGAAACTAATTTCAATACAGCACAAACAAGGTTAAAAAATTAACATATGATATTTTCGTCGCCATACTTAACTGCAGTGTACGCCTTATCCAGAGCTTCAACTTCCCGATAAAATAGCCAGAAATTTATCCCTTAGTTAGGCCTACCTAGAGTTCGTAAGATGCAGTTTGTCATCTACCTAGGAGATAAAATTTACCCAGATGTTACCCTAAGGTGGTAAGACCGGCCCTAAGTGATTTAGGAAGAGGTTAGAACTTATTACTGAGCAGTTATCCAGTTGCAGTTGTTTGGATTCTAGCTTATGACCAAGGTAAAATGCTGTTTTTTCAGCTCCCTAGCTATTACCAAGTGTATGCAGAACACGTATAGCTAAACGGGCATTTGTAGGAAGATGCAAAATAAGTTAATGTGACATCCTCATGCAAAAGGAAATATTTCAACATAATTCAGAACAAAAAAATTGTGTATAAACTGAATATCATTAAACTTAATACAGCTCTTAAAATTTGTATTGTTGAGACTTGTTCTTTTTTTTTTTTTTTTTTTTTTTTAGAGTAGAAAATAAAAGTTCTCCTGCAAGTTATATTAAAAATGTAATATTTTGTGAATTGTCTGTTTTTTCTCTTTCTTTTTTCATGCGGAGACTGTGAAGAATGCAGACATGGGCTTACATATGACCACAAGCCTCAACTGACAAGAATTTGCTCCGTTGCTTTCTTATTTTACGTGTGCTTTGTATTTTTGTCATTTAAGTAATTGTACTTTGTATGTAAACATGACTTTACAATATTGAACACAAAAGTGATCCAAATGATGCAATAAAATATAATAAAATTAAAGATTTTGGCTTTACTGCAAAATATTTATGCCTTACAATGTTCCCTTTTCCACATTAATAACCGCTCTATTCAATATGTGAAAATAATATTTTTTAAAATTAGTTTGTATTGAATCAAAATAAATTTGAAGACATTGTCGCAGCAGTCTTAAATGGAAATTGTTTATGGTATTGTATATCAGAACTATTAGAGCCTGAAATTGTAAGTATATCTTGCACTATGCTGATGAAAATTAAATGTGTATTAAATTGTAAATGAGTATATCTTTCACGCTTTCATGCTTTACAGTCAGGCTTAAAGTAAGTGGGACAAATGTATCCAAGCCTACGCATGAAGTGTAGACTATGCAATGGAATGAGTTGGCCAAATTTTTGTTGGAGATATGTTTTTATGTTGCATATTACAAGCAGTCCTGTTAAGCTAATGTTTTTGGGTTGAATGCTACATAATATATCAAGGAGGTATTAAACTTACGCCTTGGTGGCCATGCTGGGCTTGCATTTGTAGAGGTGTTTATGTCCTTTATATGCTCCTTGGTTGATGGCCATGTTTTTTGTGTTAACAGTTTGAAATAAATCTCTGTGTGAGTAATCGCCGATACTTCTTTTATGGTAATTCGAAACAGACCCCTTAAGACTTCACAGCAGGTTATGGGCCCAGGTACGCAATCTTTACTATGAAATGAAATATCCTTTATGAAGTGAAGCTGGTTTTAACAGAAGTAAAAGAAAAAACAAATAGGCCAGTGTGAAGTTCGTTGTGTTGTAGAAATGGCGTCAGGTTTCAGTGATGAGTTTAGGATACCTAAGCTAAATGGCGAAAATTATTTTGCTTTGTGTGTGAGGGCATGGGTGGCATTGTAGCAGAAAGGGTGTTGGGAATGTATTGACCCGGAATACGATGAAGAAGAAATTTTAACCGGAAAACATGCAACAACAGACATGAATGCATTATCCTTCCTTCTGTTGGTGGTAAGTGACGACTACCTGGACGACATTGGCGAGTGTTCCAGGGCAAAAGAAGCGTGGCTGATGTTATATATTCTCTATGAATGCAACCTCGCTGTATATTTTAAAATAGACTGTTTATCATTCAGTCATTGTAGCAGTGTTTTCGTGTGATAAAACCTTACAAACAGGTTTTAAGTATTTTACAATGTATTACACGAAAAAAATACAAAATATAGATAATAAACTTATGGACAAATTGCTGTAACCTAATCGTCTGGAATCCGATCCAAGCTAAATACATCCGAAAAAGAGTGGACACATTGGTACCAGACATTTCATAACTTCATCACGGCAATGAAAGAACCAATCAGCGAGAAGGACCAACTGCTGCTTCTGATAAATTATGTAAGTCCTACTATATTTTCTCATATATCGGACTGCAAAATGTTCAGTGTGACAATCGCCATTCTTAATAGCTTATTTATTAAGCCAAAGAATGTAATTTTTGCACGTCATAAACTGGCTACTTGTATACAAAATGCAGATGAATCTTTCCCAGATAGCATGTAAGCTTGCGGCAAGCCTGCAATTGACTTGATTTAGACTTGCCATTACAAGCCCAATTTGGTAAGTTTGAATCAAGCTTGAGTCAAGCCTATTTTTCACAGTTGTATCCTACCCTGTACGAGGCAAGCTTGCTACAAGCTTGCAGCAACCTTGAATCAAGCTTTGTTCGCAAGCTTGCTGCAA
>PNEQ01024516.1:0-16866 GCA_003012365.1 Medauroidea extradentata | reverse complement strand
GATCAGTTCTTTCAAAATCTGTCTGTATTAAGTAAAGACTGCAATTTTAAAGCTGTTACAGCCGACTAAAATCGCGAAGAGTATATTCGGGATGCATTTATTACTGGTCTCAGGTCGTCTTACATTCGTCAACGATTGCTCGAGAAATCTTCACTGACTTTTTCCGAAATTTTCGAGCACGCTAGAAGTTTAGAGATGGCTCAAATTCAGTCAGATTCTTATTTCCAGAACAGTACCCTTAATTCATCAGTAAAGACAGATAGCATGCCAGTCATACCTACTGTTGGCCAGAGTTATTTTTCTACTAGCCATGAAAATTCTAGAGACGAGTACAAATCATTAGAAATGCAGATTGCTGGTGCCATCGGCAAATGTTACTTCTGCAGAAACAAGAGACATGCACGAAAATTCTGTCCTGCCAAGGATGCAAATTGTTTAATGTGTGGGAAACTTGGTAATTTCAGTAAAGTCTGTAAGGCTAAAACATCTTCACAGAAGAAAACCATTTCTGATAGTAATGTGGCTAGTCTTTGTGCCTCATGTCCTGCTTCACTGGCTAAAGCCACAATGAAAATCCAAATTAACGGCGTTAAACCAGACTCTGGGAGTTCAGACAGTTTTATCAGCAGGCAAATTGTGAGACTCAGGTGTTTAAAATGCCTTCCCTCTAACATGAATGTTGCAATGGCTTCAACTTGATTTTATTCTAAAGTTAATGACGTCTGTTTTGTAAATCTAATTGCAACTGATAATTTCTATCCTAACACTAAACTGCATGTCATGGAGGAACTGTGTGCTGATGTTGTTTTGGGTCATGATTTTCTAAGTCAACACGAATCTGTTGAATTAGAGTTGGGCGGCCACAAAAAAAAAACTCTAAAAATCTGCAGCCTCACCCAAGCTAGTGTTGAACCAATTCGATTGTTCGCTAATCTCTCAGAAAATTTAAAACCTATCGCAGTAAAATCTAGGTGTTATTCTTTTGAAGATAGACGATTTATAGAGTCAGAAATTATTAGCAGAAGTCATAATAGAAGAAAGAGCACAAGTAGTGATTGTAAAATATGAAAATCGAAAAGCTAGAATGTGTAACGGTATAGACTATTCTCAAACAATAAATAGATTTACAATGCTAGAAGCGTATCCCATTCCCCAAATTGAGGAAATTGTAAACGAAGTGGCTAAATATAATGTCTTTAGCACAATTTATTTACGGTCAGCATACCATCAAATACCTATTTCTGAAGAATGACAAACTGTATACAGCTTTTGAGGCATGTGGTCAACTCTACCAATTAAAGAGGATTCCCTTCGGTGTAATCAATTGAGTTCCTTCATTTCAGAAAACTATAGACTCCATCATACGAAAGGAGAAACCGGAGTAAACAATTGCTTATCTAGATGATGTGACTGTTGGAGGAGACAATGAAGAAGATCACAAAAGAAATCTGGACCGTTTCATGGAAGCAACACACAAATATAATCTTACGATAAATGAGCAAAAATCCAAGTTTGGGAAAACTTCTGTAAATATTTAGGGTTACATTGTTTCACATAGGCCACCAGCCCAGACAAACTACAACCTCTCATGTATCTTCCGATACCTCGTGATCTTATGGCTCTTCGCCGTGCAATGGGTATGTTTGCTCTTTATTCCAGCATGTTACCAAAATTCTCGGAAAATATTCAAATGTTCAGTAATGGGGTGAAATTACTGTTGCCTCAAAAATCTATTCAAGCCTTTCGCGATCTAAAAGAAGATATCGCAAACTCAGTAAAGGCACCTGTCGAAGAAAACTCGCCTTTTACAGTAGAAACAGATAGATGCTTCGGATCGTGCAATTGGAGCTATCTTATCGCAATCAGGCAGACCGGTAGCATTATTCTCAAAAACACTTTCAAAAACACTTTCAAAAACAGAGCAAGGACACTCTATTATTTAAAAGGAAGCTCAAGCCATAGTTGAATATCTAAAAAAATGGAGACACTATCTTGTTGGAAGAAGGTACGTAACAGATCAGAAATCAGTGTTTTTCATGTTCGACAATAAAGCACCGTAAACTGGGGTTACTTTGACATTGTGGGGTAACTTTAACCACTCAACATTTTGGTGCTTATGTCGTTTCGTGACGAAAGTTTCAAACATTAACTATGAGAATGAAAGAAATTTTAAAAAATACTTGGCTCAGATTATTTGTTTATTTACCAGAAAACCCATAAACTAATATTTTGAATGGTCAAAAGTAACCCCGAAAATGGTCAAAGTAACCCCAGTTTGCGGCAACTGGTAAAATAAAAAATGATAAGATTCAAAGGTGGGGTCTGGAGCTTTCATGTTATAAAGATCAGGAGCTGAGAACACAGTAGCTGACACATTATCTCGAATATGTTCATTATCTGGCACAGTTAACCTGAAGGACATCCACAATTCACTCTGCCATCCCGGCGTCACTAGATTGTATAATTGGGTAAGGTCTAAAAATCTTCCCTTTTCTCTGGATGACATAAAAAAATGACAGCTTCTTGCAAGACTTGCGCTGAACTAAAGCCTCGATTCTGTAACCATGAAGGGCATTTAATTAAAGCCACAAGTCCATTTGAGAGAATAAATATTGATTTTAAGGGGCCTCTTCCTTCCTCTAGTCGACATAAATATCTATTAACGATTGTCGATTAATTCTACCGCTTTCCATTTGCCTTTCCTTGTTCCGACATGTCAGCATCAACAGTCATAAAACACCTGCAAGATCTCTTCTTCATGTTTGGCATGCCCTCTTACATTCACTCAGACAGAGGATCTTCTCTTCTGTCGCAGGAACTGAAGTCTTTTTTGGAACAGCAAGGGATTGCGACTAGCCGTACGACGCCTTATAATCCACAAGGAAATGGGTAGGTTGGAAGGTACAATGGTATCATATGGAAGACTGTGTGTTTAGCCTTGAAATATAGTGGACTACAAATTACACAATGGGAATGTGTTTTAGCAGAATCTCTTCACGCTATCCGATCCCTGCTCTGCACTTCCACAAAGATGACACCTCACGAAAGGATGTTCAGGTATACAAGGAAGTCATTATACGGGCACTCACTGCCACTCTGGTTGTCGACGCCTGGTCCTGTGTTACTCAGAAAATTCAATTGTTCCAGCAAGTACGAGCCAACTGTGGAAACGGTTAATCTGTTGGAAGCAAATCCGAACTATGCACACGTTCAACTGACAGACGGGAGAGAATCAACTGTGTCTCTGAGATATTTAGCTCCGGTAGGAAATGACCTCCCAGAGAAAAAGAGTGCCGAAGGAGAAGACAAAGAACTTGTTGAAAGTCACGAAAAAGCAGAAGATAGTGTACCACCTTCAGTAGACGATGTCCAGTCAACTCCAGAGACATTATCCAGTCGACCTCAGCGCCAACGGAGACCTCCTATATACCTAAGTGATTATGTTACAAAATAAAATGGCGGGAAGAATGTTATATATTATCTATGAAAGCAACCTCGCTGTATGTTTTAAAACAGACTGTTTATCGTTAAATCATTGCAGCAGTGTTTTCGTGTAATAAAACCTTGCAAACAGGTTTCAAGTATTTTACAGCTGGTGCTTGAGGAAATCCACTCAATGTATGGACTACTACATCAAATCATGTTTATCAAGGAGTTAGTAAATATTAGAAAGACCACTGATATGAGCATGCAAGAGTATTTGTCCAAAATACAGAACCTGAATCGTAAAATTATGACGGCAGGAATTGTCTTCACTGATCAAGTTTTGTCACTTATTTTTTTAATGGGTTTACCCTTGGAAAAATATGGAGGGCTTGTAAGGAGTTAGAGAGGGATGAAGAAACCCTGAATACAGAACTTGTGAAGTCGAGGTTATTGATTGAGGAAAAAAGAATTAATCGCGATGTGGAAAGGGAAGAGAGAACAGTAGCCTTATCAATCAGAGAGAAGCAGGCTCGTACTCGTACTCAGGTCTATGTCCCTAGGAAATATCTACCAAAGTGGCAGAGGGTTTGGATTTGTTATGCTTGTGGCGAGAAGGGGGATATTGCCAGGAATTGTACTCAATTTAAGGATTATGGTAGAAGGGGAAGAGAAATACCTGAGGGGAAGAGAAAAAAGGGGTTTAAATTCACCTGAAAAATTAGTAGAAGAGTACAGAGTCTTGTGTGTAAAAAAAAATCCAACTCAACAGGCAGTGAATGGTTGTTAGACTCTGGTGCATCACATCACATGACACCACACATAGAACTTCTTGAGAACATGGTAGAAGACACTGGTGTAGTGGGTGTCGCTGATGGAGAACGATTGGAATATAGGGAAGGGGTACAGTTTTGCTTAGAATGTCTGAGGAATGTGGTGGTTGGAACATCAGACTGAGCACGGTGCTTTATGTACCAACATTGTCAGATAACTTGATATCATTCAGCTGTATTGAATGATTAGGAAAGGTGATACATTTCGAGGGAGGTTATGCGAAGGTAATAGATAAACAGAGGCAAGAAATCCTATTTAGGGCAGTACGAGTTGGAAATCTATATAATGTAAAGACAGTAAGTGACTTGAGACCCTCTTCTGAGAAGTGAGAGAGACACAGGATTGTAGGTAATAAAAAGAAATCCTCGAGGGCCACTGTAACTTTATGGCATAGACGTTTGGGTCAGTGTAATGAAGACAGCATTACAAGGATCCCTGCAATAAAAGTAAAGGGAACTGAGCGACCTGAAATATGTGAAGTGTGCATGCAGGGGAAGAAAAAACGAGCAAAATTTCCCACAAGAACTGGGTTTAGGACTGGAAGGCCCCTATAGTTAATCCGTTCTGATATTGACGGACCAATGCAATGCTCATCGTTAGGAGGTGCAAGATACTATGTGACCTTTGTAGATGATTATACAAATTACTCAACTGTAGCCACAATAAAACAGAAGGGGGACGTGTACGAACAGTTTCTCAAATATCAGGCAAAGGTAGAGTTGCTCCATGACAGGAAGATCAAGATGATACAAACCGACAATGGAGGGGAGTATACAAGCAAGACATTTCAGGGACACCTAGAGAAGTGCGGAATCAAGCATAGGCAAACTGTTCCATATACTCATCAGCAAAATGGAAAGGCAGAGAGATTTAACTTGACATTACTGGATACTGCTCGGTGCATGCTGGTAGAATCTGGTTTGCCACATCCCTTTTGGGCCGAAGCCCTGCGCACAGCTTGTGTCATCAGAAACTATTGTCCATCTCGTGCCATTCAAAACGGAGTTCCGCTACAGCTGTGGACTGGAAATCAGACAACAGCTGAGGACATCAACAGGATTAAGGTTTTTGGGTGCCAGGCTTGGGCTGCCACCATGAACACAAAAAAAAATTGGATGCTAGAACAAGTGAATGTATTATTTTGTGCTACCCAGAGAATATCAAGTGTTATTGTCTTTGGGATATCAAGAACAGGAAGGTTATCGTAAGTAGGGACGTGGCGTTCTATGAAGACAGGTGAAAAACCTAATTTATGGGCTACAAAGGAAAAGGATGAGACACGTGCCCCAAGGATGCCACATGATGGTACTGTGGCAGAAAGCTTGGAAGACAGTGAAGATGGCAACGATTCTGAAATTGAAGAATCAAAATCAGAAACAGAGGATGATGCAGTACAATTACCAAGGAGGCCTGTAAGAAAAAGGATACCAGCAAAGCCATGCAGTTGTTATATCCTTGTGAAATGTAAGGGCAAGAGCAGATTTGAACCTAGGACTGCAGGGGAAGCATTGTCATGCAGTGATTTAGATCTGTGGAGGTCAGCAATGAACAAAGAGATGAAGAACATCAGAGAGAATAAAACTTGGGAGATAGTAAGAAGACCGAACGATAATAATGTTGTTGGGTTAAGGTGGGTCTTCAAGCTTAAGTACAACAATGTAGGGGAAGTTGAATGCTACAAAGTGAAGCTGGTCGTTCAAGGTTACACAAAAATTCCGGAGGTAGACTATTTTGAAACATACAGTCCCGTTATAAAGAGTGAAAAAACAATTAGAGTACTCATGGCACTGGCAGTGGAGATGGGATGGAGGGTTGAGCATTATGATGTAACCTCAGCATATCTCAACAGCCCACTACAGGATGAGGTATACATGGAACAGCCAGAATTATTTAATGATAATGGGAAAAAATGCTTCAGAGTTTGTCTGTTTGCTAATAAAAAAAAAAGCTTGCACGGTTTACATCAAGCAGGCAGGGACTGGAATACATACGTTAACAAGTTGATGAAGGAATTCGGACTCGCCAGACGCATTGCAGATCCCTGTTTGTTCTATAAAGAAAACCTACTATAGGAATTTATGTTGATGACATAATTGCAGTAGGGACTATGCTGGAGCTACAGCAAATGAAGGGGAGATTGCTAAAGTCGTCACTGGACATCAAGGATTTAGGCGAAGTGCCTAATTTGCTTTCTTTACGTGTTGACAGACCAAACCATGACAAGATAGTGATAGACCAACAGAGTTATGCTGAAAGAGTTCTAGAAGATTTCCGAATGGGTGATGCGAAGGGGAGGTCAGCCCCTCTGGACACCGCTGACCAAACAAGGGATGAAGAAAAATTACCTTTCGATGAGACAGTGTATAGAAGAGGAATAGGGAGCCTTCTATACATCGCAAATGGAACACGCCCTAACCATCTTTCTCAGTGTGCAGACAGAGCCAGATGTGCAGTGACTCAACAAGGGAAGACTGGAAAATGTGAAACATATATTGAAGTATATGAAGGCAACCATGAATCTAAAATTAGTGTATGAGAAAAGTGGAAACCAAGTAGGGGTACATGTACGGACTGGGCGAATGACATCAAGGACCGCCAATCTATCAGTGGTTTCGTCATAGTGCTGCCTGGGGGACCTGTTTTTTTTTGGCAAAGTATGAAACAGAGAACTGTGGCATGTTCAACTGTCGAGGCAGAGTACATAGCCATGACGGAAGCTGTGAAGGAAGTGCTGTGGCTTCGAAACTTTTTGGGGGAAATTGGACTGCAACTGCATTTTATGCAAGCACCATGTGTTGTAGATGTAGATAATCAGGGAGTCATATGTTTGGCTGAGAACAGGCTAACATCAGAGCGTAGCAAGCACATAGATGTGAGATATCACTTCTTACATGAATATGTGGAGAACAGTGATATGAAGTTCAACTATGTTGAATCACAAAATAATCTAGCTGATATGTTAACCAAGGTGCTCTCTGGACCAAAATTTAAGGACTTTGTGTACAGAATAGGATTTGAACAATGATTGCTTATACTGTATGTTATTGTAATCGAAACTTAAGGTCATTGTTGCCTATGTCAGAGGGTTCGCTATTACCAAATACATGTAACAAGTTTCATGATCAATATCAGGCTAAATCTGAGTTAACTAAGTCACATTATGACAAAAGTGCAGTAGCTAGGGAGGATTACGTTTCAAACCAAGATGTTTTTTGTTAAAACAGATAAGATATTGAGGCCTGGAAAGATTCTAGAGAAACATTCTACTCCTAGGTCTTATTGGGTACAGAGAGAGGATGGTCAGGTGTTACGCAGAAATTCCAACCATCTTCGAAAGTCATGGATCCCCACTGAAATAAGTTATAGGGATACTGAGGGTGTAGGAGATGAGCATCAACCACGTGCATCTGTTGAAAGTGAGCAGGGGGCAGGTGAGTCTGTAGTAACTGAATGTGTTAGAGGAAGTCAGGCCTCAAGTCAACAGTTTACTAGGGTAGGCAGGGCGATTAGGCGTCCAAGGAGGTTAGACGATTTTGTTTAAAACAATTGTACTGTCTGTTGTACTAAAATGTTATTATGTGTAAAGGGGAGATGTTGTGACATTCTATGTAAATATGTCAGTTGGTAGCTATGGTTCCAATCTGTGGTTACAAGGTTGGACAGACTGGACAGATAAGATCACAGCGAGAAGGTTTCGTGTATGAGTGAGTCAATGTAAAAGACTAAAGTATAATAAAGTGCTTTCGTAGTTAACAGTGTCTTTATGTAATTGTATAACCATCAAATACAACTCTAATTTTCAAGATTCTTTATTATTAGTGTTTTGGGCCTTTACCCCTTGTGTAATTGTATGTTTTTATGTATTCGGCGGATGCTTCCCGCGTTTTGGTTTCACGGCACCATGCACGCGGATAAGGACTCGCCAGTTGGCATTACGCGGCGGACCGAGATGGTCGACGTGTTCTTCACTCCGGGCCCTTCACAACTTTGCAACCGATCATTAGTATATCAATAGTCTTAACTTTACTCGGAACCATTTTATTAACTTTGCTGGCCCGGAGGTGGACCTCTCAACCCCTGCGACTCACCGCCCAGGGGCATAAACTAATTTTATCTTCACACCTGCGTGGTGAGATTTTATCAGGCAGCTTCGCCCACCGGTCGGGCTCAGGACCGGGTCTGCTTATTGCGCCGCCAGTGTATGTCATTGTGGATAACGGTGCTTTCTTCAATAAATACGTTTCTACCAGAACAGGTGCGTACTTATTGCTTGTCGCTTCACGGCCATCACGGCGCGGAACCCTCCAACCCGCACTCCAGTGCAAGACCCGTAGGGTGTATTTTGTGTGTGTATCTTTATCGTAGTGCTACGGGCGTGGGAAACACCATAAGATTCCCCTAAGTAAGTAATAATAATACCGACATCGAGTGGGGAGTGTTTTCTTGCAACGCCACGGCCGTCGGCCACGTGGTCCTGTAATTTAGAGTCTCTGTTCTCTGAGTGCCTGTTCTCTTTTAATGGGCTGGCGCACCGGGTAAAACAACTCCTAGCCACGACCCCTGCTCGCGTCAAATCTTATAGCCCTTTTTTGCAGTAATAATAAATTTTTAGTTTTTACTGCATTGCCCCAATAGAGTACACCATATATTATTTTACTGTGAAAAAAGGCAAAGTAACATGTTTTCAAATACTGCTTGGGTAGACTATCTCTTAATTTCTTTAATAAATAAAGTTTGCTAGACAGCTGAGTACATACTTAAGTTATATGTTCCTCCCAAGTTAATCTAGAATCTAAGTTAATACCCAGCAATCTAACACTAATAACATTGTTCACTTAATCTTTGTCAAGAATGAATTTAGATTCTGTGTCTTAGTTTGGTTCATAAAAATTTGTTAGCTGAATACCATTCCAGTGCTGCTCTATTAATATTATCCATATATTCATTTAAATTAAATTTATTAATGCTTGACATGTAAAATGTTGCATCATCAGCAAACATAACTGTGCTACCCATTATATTATCTGGCAAATCATTAACCATAATAAAAAACAATAGTGGTCCCAGGACAGACTCCTATGGAACACCATAATTCAAAAGTGTAGCTTCAGATATCTTACCATCTATATGGACCTTAAAAAAACCTGTTTGATAAATAAGATTTTAAAATATTTACATTATTCCTAGTTATACCATAATAGTGAAGTTTTCTTAACGGCGCATACAGAAAAGTAAACAAAGAAATGTGGAATTTGAGACACTGGGTTTAAACAACCACTTTGAAATACTGTAATTTGTTTGTGTCTCATTTACATTTTTATAAATGCTAGATGTGATTACAGATAATAAAATAGATCCTACTAAACCACAGTCTAACCAAAATTCTACGAACTCTGGCACCATGACAATCCAAAGAGAAAACAAGTATGAAAAAAAAATCACGTCTTGTAGTTTCTGTTGCCACTTTTTTATTCTGTTGTTTTAGTATTAATCCTCTTTGTTCTATGATAATAACAAAAAATTACTCGAGTTGTTAAATTTTTCTGTATGGCTTAAATACTATATTATATTAAATCAAATAGATATAATTGGTTAGTAACATTCGTATTCAGTTACTTGTTCACATATATTTAATACAGCATAATGGTGAGTGTAAATGTTTATTTTTACAGTGAATATTCGAATACACAATTAACATTTTTATTGTAACACTAGATATACAAAACATACGGTCATTCATAAATTAACAGCACTACAATAACAAAAAGATTTTTAGTTGCAATTGGAAGGTAAATTAGACATATTAAAATCGTCATGTAAAGCTGCATCCACACTGTATAACAAATAATGTTATAAAATTTTATATTATAAAGTTGTCTAATATGTTAGAAATTTAAAAGAATATAAATTATACGACAAAGTTTGACGCGATCGGGGGTTACGGTGAGGGGTTAGACGTATAAATATCTGCAGTAAAATTATAAGACGTGTCCTGCACTACAG
Source organism: Medauroidea extradentata (assembly GCA_003012365.1). Classification (NCBI taxonomy): domain Eukaryota; kingdom Metazoa; phylum Arthropoda; class Insecta; order Phasmatodea; family Phasmatidae; genus Medauroidea; species Medauroidea extradentata. Next base: position 6,606 of record PNEQ01024516.1, on the reverse strand, counting down.
TGGCGTGCTGAGGACAGGCTGCCCAGTAGTGCCAACTCGTCAGAGAGGACGAGAACTCTGAGAGTGTGGGCCGTGCGGCCGACGGGCACAGTGTTAGCTGATTTTAATTCCCTCCTCGACATCTTAAATATGCATGGGACTCTTTAGGCGTTCCTCAGCCTCGATGCACACCCAATACACTCGCCAGGAATATCGAGCACCTGGACACCCACTCACACAATACAAAACACTAGGGAATTGGTGGGTTTTCAGGATCCCGTAACCTTAATGTCGTGAAGCGGCTAGCAAATAAAAAACACACCAACGTACTGAAGTGGTTATTATTGAGAAATCACCATAGGCTATATACATACAACACAATCACAATGGCGGTGGTTGAAGCGGACCCGAACCTATGCCCGTCCGGTGGGCGACACTGCAAGGTGATAAAAAGGCCATTCTGGGTAGATGAAAATTTAAATAAAGTTAAGCCCTTGGGCGTCATGTGTGGCAGGGGTGAAGGAGTTTAACTCCAGGCATGTAATGAGATTTAAGTGTTCCAGATACGAGAATTAACTATTGATAAACTGTGAGTTGCTGAACAAAGACTTTCTGGTGCCCGGAGAGACACAGGGCCGACCTCCTTCTTATGCTGCTAACTGCCAACTGACGAGCCCGTGGTGGTGCACCTGCCTTGTCCTGCAAGTTCCCGCCACACGCACTTCATTACACAAGAACCCTTAAACAATACAAAATAAAAAGAGGATAATTTTTAAATTTGAATTCATGAATATTAAAGTCCCAAATTGTATTAGGGAATGTTTATATAATTATTTTCCAAAATGAAGTTTTCAGGTATCCAGAGATTTACATTACGCTAAATTGCAATAATACGTATGCTAATTCTTGAATTTTTAGGAAAGAACAGAAAACACTTTAAAACACTTAACGAAATTATTACATTTAAATTCACTTCACTGAACAATCGCAAGTGGTGCGAGGTCTTCCGCAATTGCTGTCCCCTTTGATCTCTGACAACATACGACCTTGGAGTCGGAGCTTCATTCACTATCTCTGCTGGTTCCCATTGGTTGTCTCTGTACAACAAGACATGGTCTTGCTGATGAAACTCTCCTTTTTTCTGTGCTCGCTGATCATATCAGTCCTTCGCCATCATCTGTCTGTCGCGTAGTTCCTCTGCTACCCTTCTATGCACTCCCGGTTTCAGTAGCTTCTGGACCATTGGTATCTTCGTCCTTATGCGACGACTCATCAACAACTGTGCTGGTTACCGACCGACTGTAGACAATGGAGTGTTTCTGTAACTCAAGTATCATTATCGGTAGATCATTGTGTGGGCCACACACCTCCTCAGCATGTTCGTGGCAATCTGCACTGCCCGTTCTGCTTGTCCGTTTGACTTTGGGTAAAGAGGACTGGTGGTCACTATCCTAAAGTCCCAACTTCTTGCAAACTGCCTGTACTTGTAGGAGTTAAATGGCATATTGTCTGAGACAATAATCTGTGACACCATGAGTGACAAACACTAACTTTAATCCCTTATAACATCACTGGCTTGTTTATTTGACACAGGTACTATCTCTATCCACTTGGAGTAGTAGTAAACAACCACCATATAACTATTGCCCCCAAAGTCACAAAGATCCACCCAAAGCTTTTGAAATGGTAGTTCTGGAATTTCATGCCACATAAGTGGTTCTGACATACTCTTGTTTCTAAAATGTCAAGCATCTATTAATCAACAACTCTTTCTTCAGACATTTTTGGCCAGTACAACACTTTCCTGGCTCGTGATTTGGTTTTTTTATTCCTAAGTGGCCCTCGTGAAGAAGTGACAGCATGTGTGGCCTCACTGCCACTGGAACTACAGTTCTATCATTCAAGAACACCAGATCCTTGTCAACATACAGATTATTTCTCTGTACAAAATACATTTGAGCTTGCTGGCTAACCTGATGTTTATGTTTGGGCCACCCTGTCTGACAGTATTGCTTGATCTCGCTCATGACTGCATCCTTGGCAATTTCACGCCCGAGCTCATCCTTTCTGGTACCCGATACCTGACTAGTATTCCCCACACTCACAAGGTGAACCATCTCTGCAGACAAGTCTTCATCAGCGGATTCCACCTCTGGAACAAACAATCTTGATAGCAAATCTGCCACAAGCATAAGTTTGCCTGGAAGATACTCTACTGACAATGTATAGCATAGCAGCCTGATTTTCTTTCGCTGGAGTCTAACCAAATACACATCCGCTATATTCTTCTTAAACACAAGAACCAAAGGTTTGTGATCCGTGTAGACGGTGACATGCCTTCTATATATGTAGTGATGAAACTTTCTCGCTGCATACACAATACTGAGCATCTCCTCAACTTGCGCATAGTTCCTTTCTGCGGGCGTCAAACTCCGTGATGCGTAGCTAATTGGCTGATCGTCGCACATCAGACAGCATCCCAAGCCATCTTTTGAAGCATCACACTGAGTGGAGAGCTTCTTGCTGGGGTCATATAAACCGAGTAGTGGCGCCTTGCTGACCAACTCCTTTACTTGTTGCAGTGTTTCAATGTGTACTGGCAACCACTGCCACTCAACATCACTCTTCAGGAGTTCTCTTAATGGAGCTGTGATTCGGCAAGAACTTACGTAGATAGCTGATGAAGCCCAACACTCGTTGCAGTTCAACTTTGTAGGTATTTGTAGAGCTCTTACCGCACGTATCAGGTCTGGATCTGCTTTCATTCCACATGACGAGAATATGTGATCAAAATACCGTACCTCCTCTTGTTTAAACTGAATTTAATTTTTTTTGAACTTCACATTCAGGTCCCTGGTTCTATGTGCTACCCATTACAGAATTTCATCTAGTTCTCTCTCACTTGTTGCTGCAATCAAGGGGTCATCCAAGTACACCAATACGCCTGGAATATCATCAAAGTTCTGCATGTTTATTCGCTGAAAAATTCCCGATGCACTGGACAACCCAAATGGAAGCCTTAAAAATTTATAACAACCAAACGGTGTGCTGAAAGTGCAGTAACTGTTTGACTCCTCATCCAGTTTCATCTGGTAAAATCCATCTTTCAGTTCCATTACTGTGAAAATGGACTTGCCGGTCAGCTTGCAGGTCAGGTCCCCAATGTTGGAATCATTTGGTATTCCCTGCACACCGCCCTATTCAGTTCCACTGGGTCTATACACAGTCTGAGGGTTTTGTCTACTTTTTCTACTATTGTCAGGTTGCTGACCCAGCCTGTCGGCTGATCCATCTTAGCAATAATGCCAAGCTTGACCAGCTCATCCAGTTTGTCTTTTAATCTGTACCGTAACGCCAGAGGTACTCGTCGAGGCGGTGTGGCCACTGGTTGAGCTGATTTATTAACTACCAGTGTACACTTGTTCGGGATACACCCTACCCCTATCCTACATTCAACTAGCATTTCCTGAGTCCACTCCTTTCGGCCTAACTTGTCATCCCCCACCACAGACGTTGCCTCTACCCCTTCTAATGTGCTGACAAAGAACTCTTCCATTCCACCGCCAACTAACCTAACTTCCTCGACTTGGCTGGTGCACCAGAGTGCAAAATGATTTAACTGCTTACACTTGTAACACATTTTCCCAAAGGCAGGACACACATTCCTTTGATGTACCTTCCCACACCATCGACACTTTTGACCACCTCCTGGCATATACTTCTGTTCGATTCTTCCTTTGTTCACCACCTGCTGCTTTATTTTTATTTCGCTAAGCTGTTTCAACAGCGTGCCCACCTGGCTGCAGTTCATCTTCTACCACGTCCTCCCGCTGCCGAACAGGATTAACCACTTTAGTTTGTATTAGATCGGCAAGCTGCTTGCCTAATTCTGCCGCCCGACACTGTTACAATGTCTTTGACAAACTTAGAACTGGTTCATGCAGCAGGCGTTCTTGCAGCCTCTTTTTCTCGAATGCCTAGCACTATTCTGTCATGTACAACACTGTCTGTCTTATCATTAAATTCACAACTTTTTACCAGCTTTTTTAGGTCTCTCACAAACGAGTCAAATGGGTCTCCCTCTTCTTGCACCCGACAATTAAACATGAACCGCTCGATCGCAATGTTTTTAACTGGATTGCAATAGCTTACAAAGGCTTGCACCACTTTTTCATAATCCTTTCGGTCGCCCTCCGACAGATCAAACGTGTTAAATAACTCAACAGCCTCGTCCCCGATGAGATTTAACCACATCGCGGCCTTAACCGCAAATGACTTCGAATCGTACCCAGTCGCCAACATAAAAATGCCGAAGCTCTGTTTAAACCGTCGAAAGTACTCACAAAGATTGCCATCAAAGGTGAGCGCCGATGGTGGTTTAAAGGATTCCATTGTGAAATACCCACCGCCGGGCCACCTGTAACCTCACTTCGACCTGATCCAAATTTCAATGCCGCACCATACCACAAAACTGACACTGAGAACATTTAATAACTAACTTCCGACTGCGCCATGTTGTGTTTCACTCTTATTTATTCTCATTCATCATTACAAGACATTACAAACACTGATAGTACTAACTAATTCTGTCTTCAGTCTTTCCCACATCTCTGTCACATTTCCACTTATTCTACACTGTCTGTTTACACGCACGATTGTCAACATCGCATATCACAACAATAGTTAAGTTATTTCTGAGATAACGATACGAAGGTTCTGGTTGGTATTTCGGGAGTTGGTATTAAAAAGCACCATTTTCTAGGACTATTGTTCTTTGTTATATTGCAAGGCTGATTATTTTTATGTCATTTGCAATGTTTGCTTTTACCACTGATATATGTATGTTCTAAACATATTTTTTTCTAGTGTTGACGTAAATAAATAGCGGGAAAAAACCTGTTTCAGTATATATAGAACTTTGTGAAATAAATATTCCCACTAATTTCCTTGCTTAGAGAGGGTATTTATTAAAATCACATCTTCTGCCGACTCGTTTTTACTCTACATTTCATTTGATTTAAGAGTGAATTTGTAAGGATTATCTTTATTTTCGTAATATGGGAGGGTTAAACGTTTAAAGTATTTCGTGAGACTTTTAATGCACTATTCCATACCTGACATAATTTGTTTGTTGTATACTCATATCACACCTAACCTACCTCAGCGGATTTTGAACATACAAATCGCCTAGGCTATGTTAAATCTGTGACCATGCATAGTTCTACGATTGCCATACACATTTGCAACATAACATAAGAACTGAATTATTTATAACTGACAATTTGACCTACGATTCCCTGAACGACAAAAGCAACGTGTATAGTTTGCAATTAAACAATAGACTTAACTACCATACATACAAAACGAAATGTACACGAAATTCACAAATCGATTATGCATATTAACCAATATATTTTCTAAGTATTCAATATCTGTATCACTCTCAAACATGTCTTGATCTATATCTATTTCACAATATGGAAACAATAACCTCAAAACTGCTAAACAATCACGACGTAAACAATACAGGATTACCATTTTCGAAGCTTAACTAATGGATAAGTGTGTAACTATCACATCAAGCGGCATTTAACTTTACTAGTAGCTAAGAGTTCTAGTTAGCATTAACTACGAGTTATAATACACTAGAGTTAACATTTAACTAAAGGTGTAATTAGAGATCATAATACAGGTCTTAGTGTAGATTGCAAAATCAAGTTAGGGAAATCATGAGTTAAAGGTGAAACTAAGGTGAACTTGAGTAAAATTTAAGAATTTTTCTTTTTCATTGCACAGTCAGCAAATTGATTAATCTCAGTAGAGGTGGAGTGTTACCACAGTATTCACAAAAAAAAAATTTTCTCTTCTTGCATTGACTTGCGAATGTAGCAAAATGTATATTATTTTTCATTTATTATGCACAAAACTTAAATGATGGCGATTTGATATTTTATATTTAGTGTTTCGCATAATGTAAGGTTGAAAAAATGCAAAATATAAATTTAAAAAAAAATGTCGATTTTGTTTATAAAATGGTATAGTAACCATTTTGTTTGAAAACAAAAGTGACACTAAAAATACAAGATCGCTTTCATGCAAAAATGTACAACGAATATAAATTATGTTGTTGATTTATTTATTTATTTACTTAGCCTCCCATATTTCTAGTGCTTACTAGAGGGGAGTTGTCACAAATACATCAGAATAGTTAAGTTACAAGTTGTCACAAATACTTCAAGAAAATTTCAAAACTGTTACACATACATCAAAACAAAGCAAGTATAAGTTGTCACATATACAACAAAACTATTTCAAGCTGGCAGACTTTTTTTTAGGTTGGATACATACATTAATATATTATTTCCATTTAGAGAATTTATGTAAACACATTAATAAAATAGTTACACCAGTGCCGGATCTAGGGGGAAGGCAAGGGGGGGCATGTGCCCCGGGCGGCATATCTAAGGGGCGGCAGACTGGTCCCTTCTATTTTGTTTTTTAGGAAAGGTAAAGTTACCTGTGTGTTATCTTTATGTGAAGCATACGCAAGTATCTAGCTTTCGTGTGTGTGTGGTCGAAGAAAATACGTCTGTATGTTTCAATGAGTCATGTCAGGATAATGTGTCA
>PNEQ01024515.1:35132-60564 GCA_003012365.1 Medauroidea extradentata | reverse complement strand
ACAAACTTAAGACTGCTTTTCGCATGGACAGCTATAGCTACTTATCCTTCTGCAGAATTAGTTCAACTAGCCGCTTGGACATTCTAACACTTGATGACTGAAGTACCAATCTTGTGTACAAAGAGGTTTTTCAATTAAAGTAAATATTATCAGTTACGAATAATACTCGCGAGCAAAGCCGCGGGGGACTGCTAGTAAAAGTATAAAAAATAAGAGTCTTATTTTACCTAATCGCACATAATAATTCACAATATTTTCTCTTTCTTAGTTACTATGCATTTCTTTTATATTTAGCTATACACCACCTCATTAGCACTGTATTTATATTTATATACCACTACTTTTAGACCTTGACTGCGTCTATACACGACGTTTACTTCCATACATTTTTTGTTTATAGTTGTCTTGGTTATCCGCATATCAGTTCGTGGTCTATTTTTAGGCCTTTCGGAATGATGGAGCTATTAATATAGACGGGTGGAGATGACCTTACAATTACTGTACCATAATATGAAGCCTAACATAAGTAGCGTGCGATTCAAAAAGGACACGTGAAGATACAGGGGCAGTCATTTACAAGTTAACATATATATCACATCCTGCCTGTGGGCCAAAAGGGTCCCGGGTTCAATTCGATGTCGGGAGGGGCAAATTAAATGTTACCTCCATGAATTCAGGACTGGGTTATGTGTTTGTTCCTTCACCCACATCGTTACGGAAGGCCGACAGCTTCTAGAAAATTCAATGGAAACGACGAAGATTAAAAAATATTAAAGTATTATTTCAAAATCGGACATTTATGTGCACGCATTCTCTTATGCCATTGTTCTCAACATTTGTGTTGATTTCGCGGGAAAAATATATGACTGTGATGTCCACTAATGCAGGTAGATCTGAATCGATTGAATCCAAGAAGTTTCCGGGTCTCTAGTTATCTCTATTAATTAGTTACATTCTTGATCAATTCGAAAGCTAATTGGCTTGCATGCTAGACTTCAATTTGTATTACCAATCGAGAACTTACCACTAATACACAACGAAATCACCAAAAATAAGACTTGGCTTGATTATGAAAAGTGTCTGAAATATACTGAAGTTTGAATTATAGCTTTTAAGGGCGCGGTCTACTGCAATTTTCATCACCATTTTTTTTATTTGTACCAGATATTTTTTTCTTATTTTAGGCACAAAATGTGACTAACTTTGGCTCTCCTGCAGTGTATTTATCCACTGTGTTTTTTTTATTAAGGTATATCAGTTGGTTTTAGTGTAGTCGTTAACACGGGAACATGTATTTGCTTTATGGCGAACAATTTAAAGCACAAGCGAAATCTAGCCCATAAGTCAGATAACTCACTGAGTTATCTGGTACAAGTTCTGCTTATATTTTGTTTCTATCAGTTATTTATTATGAAATCGATTGTAAACACTCACGGACTGCCGAACTACTTTGTCGGACATACGACTAACAACAGTTTCTTTTTCAGTGACTGGCTGGTAGAACCACAAGTCGTGTGAGAGTTAAACATCCAATCGCTGATCATGAGATGCAGTTGCATATGTGTTATGTTAAGCATAGATGCAAAACTCTGTTTTCTAAAGTTCAGAGTCCCCACCAATAACAAATGTGGTAGGAATGTACTTACGTTTATAAAATTCGCGAAATTTTCCAACCTTACTTTAAACACATTCTACCTTATGTAGCGAGAAAAGGTGCTTCCAGTGCCACCATGACATGCGTTATACATGATTATTGTTTCAATGCCTTTCGTGCAGTCCTGCAGCTATGTTTCATTGTCAGTAGTCGGATATTTTTAAACTCTCAGCGTCGTGGAGTTCATTACGTAATTCACAGATGTACAGTGTCTCAGAAATCTTGTTCTGATCATTGACTCAGTCAAACGGCAGGCATTCTGCACAAAGGCACGTTGCCAAAAACCATGAAGAAGAGCTTTAGGTGCGATCGAAAATCGTTGAAACAAGTCTCTTCGCGGAAATCAGGTGTCTCTGTATCCTATGGTATGGACGTACAGTTGCACAACAACGTCCCAGCTTGGATCGAGCATTACTTATCTTCTGAAACAATGGAAAGGAACGTGCGATAGTGCGAACTGTTGGAATCTAGTATTGTCTCATTAGCAGCACGTCCGCGCTTCCCATAGAGGGGAAACTCACGACAACGCTTCTGGGCGAGAGTGGAGGAGGGAGATGTCGTATTCAAGGAACGCTGAAGCACCCCGGAGAGGGACAATCGACGCGTGGGCCACGACGACGAAGAGGAGCGCCACACGACGGCAAGTCTTCGTGTCGTCGCCGTCACCTGGACATTCCGCCCGGTCATTGTCGAACGTAGCTGCTGCTCGTCGTGTCTGTCCCTATTAATATACTTCCTGGTGGCACGAGGGGCAGTGCTGTCACAGCACGTAGCAACATTAGAGAAGCGATTCTCCGGGGAATGCAACAGTAGCTTGTTTGTAGGCGAGAGGCAATTTCTCGTAAGGCACCGAGAAAAAAATTGCGATTGGAGTTTCAGAAACGATGATGAGTTTTCAGCCCGAAGACTGGTTTGCAACCCTGAGGCACGACTAGGCGAGCATGATAATGAGGCGTTCGTCATTGGCTTCCGCTGTTTGGGGATGAGGGGGTAGTGTTGCCAGTGTTAGAGGAGTAAAAATCCCATGCTCTGTATACAAAAGTCCCATTTCAGCAAAAAAAAAAAAAAAACCACAGCTGAAAAATAATGTAATATTGTTTCCAGACAGCATCATTTTTAAAGTTGACCATTAATTTGTACTATATATTGCATGTTTCGTAATATAAAATATTCATCATACCATCATCGTTTAAGAGTAAAATATACAGCAATGTTATTCAAAAGGTTTCTCCACTGTGTATACTTTACATTAACTAGAAAATACTGTTATTATTTACTAAACATAGTGCAAAACAGCAATACAGTTATGCGAATGATCCCCATGAACATTTCTACATATATAAATACACTTAAACTTACAGCGATTGGGCAACAGCGCTAAAAACATGTAGCAGATACTATGATGCTCATCTCTTAATAGCTTATCAAAAAAGGTTGTGGATAAATGTCCCACAACATTAATATTTACAATAAAAAATCCCTTTGTCCCATATTTAATTATTATATTCGAAAAGTCCCACGAAATGGGCCAAGTTCCACGACCTGGCAACACTGGTCCTGAACCCAGCAATGAAGACGAACTGTAAAATTTCCTCCCCAGTCGGGAATCGAACCCGGACGCTTGGCTCACTGGCAAGGAACTGTACTGAGCCTAACCGTCCGAATTTTTAGAAACATAAATCTTGGAGCGCACACGATTCCACTTACGAAATAATTCACAGTTTATCAAGAGGTCGCGTGCTCTTCGCGAACATATTCTGTCACCAGTTGCATGCTCATATACATTCCAGTAACCGAAACACCTGATTTTCGCGAGAAATAATAAAATTTTCGCCAGCTTGTTTTAATCACTTACGTGCACATCTGCAGCTCTAATTGGTGGTTATTTGCAGTGTGTCTTATGCAGAGACGTTTCTCATTTGACTGTGCCAATCAGAATAAGGTTGCTGTCACATAAAACGTTTGTGAGTTTCCGTAGATGTGTCATATTATTCAAAATATAGAGAAATGGCTGTTGTTTTGGAAATACAAACACAGGCTGAACAAAATACTGTACATTAAAGAAGAGTCAGCTTGTACGTAGTATTTTGTACCAAGTTGAATGAAATTTGTAATATTTTTTAGACATGTCACATAATTCTAAAAATATAAGCATAGCCACGTTTTAATAAAATGAACATATTGTGAAAGGAATACAAACTGGACAAATAATTTTTACATTTAATTATTTTTCAATGGATCACAGTTAATCAGCCATGTTCTGTCCACTCTAAAAATGTATTGTAAAGTTACAAAAAATGTATTTGTACTTTTGGGCCTGCAAACTTTTGTAAAAGTAAAAAGATGCAAAGTTATAAGTATTTACTCTTATAGTCAAACAAAACCACAGGTTTGTCGTTATAGGTAAGCATTTTGTTAGAGTAAAATTAATATTCTCTCAGCTTACAAGCTACGGAATATATAAAGTTAAGTCGTTGAAATGTACTATTAATACATAAAAATAAAATAAAAAGGTTGTCTAAGGGTAAGGCACGCGGTCTTAGATAGCAAGGTTTCAGTTTCGAATCACTTTCTCTGTAGCTAACATTCAAGTTTCCGTAGTGTAGCGGTTATCACGTGCGCCTCACACGCGCGAGGTCCGCGGTTCGATCCCGGGCGGAAACATAATACCATTTTACTTAAGTATAAAATTTCATGTAATTTAACGTTCACCCCATTTTTGACACTGAATACATCATACCGATATGTGCATTACAACTAAGTCACATAATCAGACGTAGTTAGAAGTTCCCAACATAACTAATAAGCCCTTAACGTGGGTGCAAATAAACCCTAAAAGTTAAAAACATTTTGCGGATGCACAATGATTCGAAACTGCAACCTTGCGCTATGTAACCGTGAATCTTACTTACACTTAGACCACCTTGACTTTCATATGGTATGTTTTTTTTTTTATTTTTATGTATTAATTGTACCTACATTTCATCGACTTGAGGTTCTTATATTTCGTAACATGTGGACTGAGTGAATATTAACATTATTCTAACAAAAAGCTTACCTATATACGACAAACCCGTGGCTTTGTTTGACTATGAGAGCAAATCCTTGTATCTTCTCATATTTGCACATTTACAAAGGTTTGTAGGCCTAAAAGTTCTAATATACTCATTGTAATTTTACAAGACATTTTTAGAGTGGACAGAACCTGGCTGTTTAACTGCGATCCAATGAAAAACACTAGTAATGAACCATTAATAAAAATTTCGTCTAACTCGGTACGCACGTAGTACTATTTGAAGCGTGTTAAAATTGTCGTCCTTGGAACAGTTATTGATCACATGAAATTATTGTGAACCTGTTTTCAACGACTCTTCAGACTCGGTAATGTGAATTTAAAATTGTTGGTTCGTGTTGCGTTTAGTAATATATTATTTAGATACCCTAAGTTTATATACATAAACACACAATTTTAATAATACATATATGTTGCCAAAAAACTACGTACATCACCGTTGGAAAGAAAATTTATCATTCATATAATTGATCATCCAATTTTGTTATAAATAGACTCTATTGGTGTATGTACACCATGTTAGAAGATGTATTCGAATGTTTTTAACTTTTATAGTTTATTTGCACCCACGCTGCAGGCTTATTAGTTATGTTGGTAACTTCTAACTACGTCTCATTATGTGACTTAGTATTAAGGCACATCTTGCTATGATGTATTCAGGGTCAAAAATGGCGTGACATTAAATAACATAAAATTTTATACGTAAGTAAAATATTCGGATGCTTCCGCCCGGGATCGAACCGGGGACCTTACGCGTGTGAAGCGCACGTGATAACCGCTACACTACGGAAACTTGAACGGTGGTTGCAGTGAAAGTGATTCGGAACTGCAACCTTGCGCTACAAGACCGCGTACCTTACTCTTAGACAACCTTTTTTTTATGTATTAATTTTACATTTCAACGACTTAACTTTATATATTTCGTAGCATGTAAGCTGAGTGAATATTAACTTTACTCTAACTAAATGCTTACCTATAACGACAAACCCGTGGTTTTGTTTGACTATAAGAGCAAATACTTGTAACTTTGCATTTTTTTACTTTTACAAAAGTTTGTAGGCCCAAAAGTACAAATACATTTGTTGTAACTTTAAAATACATCTTTAGAGTGGGCAGAACGTGGCTGATTAACTGTGATCCAATGAAAAAAACAGTAGGAATGTAAATTCGCTTGTCCTATAAGGATTTCGCAAAATTTTCCCGTCTTTAGCTATCATTCCTTTGGAAAGAAGGTTTACTATTCGGCAGTTTTTATAAAGTGAAGCTGAAATCGCTCTATCGCAGCCAATGTCTTGTGTATCGATGCTGCCAGCCGTTTAGGTATCGTTTAACTTGCTATCTAGGACAAGTTCACGTTCTTCGATATCTATGAAAGCTTGCCTGGAATCTTCTGTTTGTATTGTCCGCGCTCCAGCTCTGAGTCCCTGGCGGGTATGTGTTTTTCTCCCGTAAATATATAAATAACACAACGAGGCCCAATAGCATTCGACACGCTTGCTAGCCGTAGTAACGTCGTAAGTTGGGACGTGTTTAATACTGTGTTACTATTGCGTACATGAAGTTTACGAAGAAAAATGTATACACTCCAGGAACTCGGGAGCTGGCGCGCAGACTGTATGTTTCGTTGATTACATGCTATAGAGTCTTCAAATCTTCGTTTATTCGTTTGCGGCCAAGCTAGAATTCCTTTACATTTAAGTCGCCTTCACAGTTACGAGTTACCCGACCTCTACTCTGATCTGAAATAGTAATTAAGACGTAACAAAGTGTAAGCCCGTCAAGTTGCAGCACTGTGTCCGCAAGCAGCAACTATGAAGTTGATATCTGGTCCGATATGCGGAGCTCTGTGACGTTTAACCTACAAGACAATGCGTAGAATACGGATATTTCTTTTTCAAGAATGAAGAGATAAATAAACTGAAAGTACGATGCGAACTGCCCGTAAAGGTACACAATGACCCAAATTAACATGAATTATTTCAGTAGTCAGCCATGCAAACTAGACGCAATTTTCACCGGATATAATTATATTCGTTTGGACAAACTTAGTAAGGTTTACGCTTTCATACTGCCACGCTTAATTGCTTGAGCACCGCGGCGATGTACTCCAGAGACCATTCACCATTCATTACGGCGATCCGGGGTTAGTTCTAGGTTAAGAGGAGTCTTCGCCGGTGTCAAATTTCCACCTTTGACGCGTGGGAACAGCGTAGCGATAAGAGCCAGTGCCCCACGCTTGACCAGAAGCATATCGCCTCTATTCGCAGCGCGCCGAACTGGTGTGCAAGGTTTTCTTGTAGTCTTTTTCCTAAGGGGCTTTAAGTACGTTGGACCCGTAAAAATTCAAATTTTATATTTGTGTCAAACACTGGTCAACTTTTACACATTAGATGACTAATTATTTCCCCAAATAAAAAAAATTAGGTCCCATAGTTTTAGCATAATCACCTATCAAAGTCGCAAAAGGGCAGTTGCGGTGTAGCCATAATAATAAAAAATAATTATCTTGCAGAAACAAGATAATTCATGTTAATTCTTAATGATGTGAGCTACTTCAAGACACTTTTGTAAACACAAAGCGATACGTTTTTATATTTTTAAAAAATTGATGAAAATGAGTAAATCTTTGCATAACTTTGACTTTTGCCTTCTACTGAAATTTTCAAAACTAACTTTTGTCAACCATGTCACAAAATGCATTGATACACCAACTATCAGTTATTAGTTAATTACTTTTTTTGATTTTGGCTACACCGCAATGGTCATTTTGTGATTTTGATGAGTGATTATGCAAAAACTATGGGGCCTAATTTTTTTTTATTTTGGGAAATGACATGTTATCTTATGTGCAAAAGTTGAACAGTGTTTGGCACAAATATAAAAAAAAGAAATGTTACGGGTCCAACGCCCTTAAGCGGTCACCACAACATTTTATTTTTGAATAGTTTGAAGTAAAGACCAACGCATGCCTCTCGCTTTGCACTTTACGAATTCAGGTAATATTTTCGAAGTTACAACAGTCTAAAAACACCCGTTTTTAGCCATTTTGAGAGGCCTGAAAATGATGTTTCTAACAAGCGTTCTGAATTTTTGAAAATAGAGAAACATAGTTTCAAGTGTGTTATCTTTTCAAAGATAAACATTATATGAATAAGTTAAGCGATTTCGCGTAAGAAATAATACGCGTGACACGCTGCAACGCCGTCCATGCGCCGGTCGAGGACTCCTCTTCAGTGACATGACTTGGTATTTCGTTCATGTCGTGTTCCTATTACAAAATTTTAACACTTTTTGATCACACGAGTTACCTAATGAACAATTTTTCAAATTTTCAACAAACTCGGTACTCATTAGTACTAATAGGTGAAAATTACTTTAATGTATTTTGTTCATGCCGTGTTCACATTTACACATAGGTGGACTTGAAAAACGTCTTAATCACATGGGATATATTAATGAACCATTCATCAAAATTTCATCTAACTCGGTAAGTACGTAGTACCATTTAAGGTAACGTGAATTTAAGTTGTTGGTTCATGTTGAGTTTAGTAATGTATATTATAGCCCTTAATTTTAAAGACATATACACATAATTTTAATAATACATGTGTGTTGTCAAGCAATACATGACCGATGTAAAGAAAATTTAACATTAATACAATTGATCATCCAACTTTGATATAAATAGTCTCTGTTAGTGTATGTTCGCAATGTTAGAAGATATACCCGAACGATTTTAACTTTAAGGATTTCTTTGAACCCACATTGAAGAAAGTAGGCTGGTATAATTTCGTGTTCTTTATTATGTATATTTGCGATTGTGTGACTTAATTTTAACGCATATCTTGCTATAATTTATTCAGTGTCAAAAATGGGTGATAATTAAATTACATAAAATTGTATACGTAAGTAAATAAACTGATGTTTCCGCCCGGGATCGAACCGAGGACCTTGCGCGTGTGAGGCGCACGTGATAACCGCTACACTACGGAAACTTGAGTGTTGGAGGAAGTGAAAGTTTAAAACCTGAAGCCTTGAATATTTCGATATATAGTATTTCAGAGCAAAGAGCCACATTGTCTAGTAACCGTGGTCGTGCTCCAACTGATAATTTAGTATTACTTACGTATGGCAGGTCCCAGGCTTGAATCCAGGAGGAAATATTTGATGTCTGTAAAGTCGAAATACAAATTTCGTACTCCAATTGGGAGGTTCAGTTAATTAAATGGTCATGTGGCCCGATTTAGAACTGTATTAAAACAACATACCTATATGTTTGGTAGTAAAGTAGTCTACTTACATTTTAGAGAAATGCAAAACTGGTAAAAAATACTCGAGTACTGTCACGGATCTCTTTATTTCTTTTTACATTTGTAAATAGTTTGATTTCGCCTTTCTTATGAAAGAATGTAGCATTATTACGTTTAATGAATATTTCCCTTCTGTTAGAAAAATCATTTTCCGTAATAATCATTTGCTTTCCGTGTATCTATATATCTATAAGTAATAGTTGCCTCAATTTTTACAGTGCACATACCAATATCATAATTCGAGACCCTAGATTTAAAAAGCACTTTTTGCACCAAATCGTTTAAATGCCTTGCGTGCACATCTATAGTTCTACTTCAAGGGAAGTGATTGAAAATTTGAACTCCCTTACGCCTTGGTGTACCTGTAAATCACAGACGTGTGTTGTCTCAGTCAGTAACCATACTCTTGTTGGCACAGTAAAATGAGCCACGCCTCTGCACAACGACATGTTGTCAGTAACTATGAAGCAGAGCTGCAGATGTGCACGTAAAGCAATGGAGCAAAATTCATTTTACTAACATCTGGCGTTTCTACTCGCCATGCTGGTAAAATTAATTCTGCACAGATTGGCCAACTCACTTTGATGTTTGTACTTTCATGTAGAAACTCCTTGGAAGTCAAAGTTTAAAAAATCATTTGCAGAACAATAACGGGTTATTCTTAAAAAAATTTTTACAGTACATTTTTGTAAAATTACAAGGTTCAGCCCTGTATTTGTACTAGTTCTGGGGTAAAAATAACATGAAAATATACATCTTATTCTGACCACGAAAATATTTTTTTTTTTAACGACATCTGAAGAACCACTCACTTTTATACATAACAATGTTAGGAAATACATATTTGAATGTATCGGGATTTGCACCCGTGTTGCTCAACTCGTTAACCGCGAATTTAGAAAAGAAGTAAGGAATAGGGCTAAATGTGAAACATAAGTTACCTTAATTGGATGTTACGCTAAATATACATATGCTGTTATAGCAATCCTACGATGCATTAAAAAAAAGTCAGCAAGAAGAAAATAAACTCACAAACAACGTCTACAAAATTAACTTTATTTCCTACAAATATATTTTATGATTTTTCTCCTCTAGTACACCATTCAGAGTGTAGTTCTTCATAAGCGCTTTTTATAAATTCAAAGCCCAGGCAGTTCAATTACTAAAACTTCACAATTTTAGTGAGCATTTTATATGTATATTGACTTTAATACAGCAAAATGTGTACCAGAGGCTGAGATTACTTCTCAATATTTTGACAAATCTACGATTTTGGATGGTTACAAAGTTTTCCTAATTTTTTTCCCCTTTCTGACTCTACGAACTGGTTACTTTACAAGGGAATTAGTTGTATTTTTACAAAGGTTTGTGAACTAACGAAGAAATTCTTTGTAATTTTTATACAAACTTTTTACAGTACGACGTGTTTGTTTCAGCGGCCACATCGTAGTAGACTAGCATGTTGGCTGCGTGTGACAGTTACAATACACGGTGTCGAGAAGCACTCTATAATTTAAAAAACCGGCCCCTCCCACTTCAGCGACGCACCCTGTAACGTCACACATGCAAACACACAGCAACTCTAAACCACTCCTAGGCGGCCACACACATGCGCGAGTGATGCCATCTGTGCCAGGGCAAGTGATTGGTGGGAGGGGTCACGTGAAGCATCAGCACGTTCGCCTGACAGAATGCCAAGACCTTGGGAAGTCTGCTTTTTATTAAGGTAACGTACGATTTGCTTTACGCGAGACAAATGTGCATGATAAGTACCGTTGAAGTACACTCGTCAAGGTCAACGCAGCCCATGTGAGCTCTTAGCTCGTTGTGTACGTCACGTGATACTCGCGTTGCATGCGCATTTGTTATTCAGATAACTTTAAAATTCCGTGAATTCATTTGAGGAGGCTTCAGATTTTCAACTCGTATACAAGGCCACGAATTTGTCGCTAAAAGATTGTTGCACAAAATTGTTTCAATGCCTTACGTGCACATTCTGCAGTTATGCTTCATAATCGACGAAGGGGTGTTTTTTTAAACAATGACGTATCGAGGGGTTCTACCCACAAATCACAGACTTATGGTGTTGCAGTATCCTTATTGTGATTGGTACAGTCAAATAAGATACGTCACTACACAATCACACGCTGCCAATAATCTTGAAGCTGAGCTGCAGATGTGCGCTTAAGGCACTGCAACAAAGTGGCGCAAAATTCTTTTCGCGAAAATTAAGGGCGCGGTGAACAGCAATTTTCATCACTATGTTTTTATTTTTATAATTGTACCAGATTTTTTTTTTTTATTTTAGTCACAAAATGTGAGTAAATTTTGCTCTAGTGAAATTTTTTTATCTCTCATGAATTTTGCGTAAGGGCTCGTTACAGCCAAAATTGAATGTTACGGTTTTAAGGACGTTAGTAAAACCTACTCACATAACTAACAGAAAAAAAATTACCTTAGATAACGATATATCCTGCGACATCTTTAACCACTGTGAATTTTTTCCAGTTTGGTAATGTCAGTTGGTTTTAGGTTAGTTCTTAAACCGGAACATGCAAAATTTAACTCTAAACAGTCATTACGTGAAAACTATTCAGGTCAGAAAATTTCATTAGAGCAAAATTTAGTCACATTTTGTGTTTTAAATAAGGGGAAAATATCAGGGACAGTTAAAAAATAAAAACATGGTGATGAAATTGGCTGTAGACCGGTCCTTAACTAATTATCAGTATTGGCGCCTCAGCATTCTTGTAGGCCCAGTTAAATTAAAAAAAAAACACGAATAACGAAATAAGAACATCGGGCACATAACTATTATATTGATATCTAGCAAACAGTAAACAATTTCCGCAATTTCTCTCCCTCCCTCCCTCTCTCTCTCTAGTTGTACAGTCTATTCCACGAACGAGTGAACATTTTTGACAGCTCACAATAACCATATAACTAAATTCAATATATTTTATTTTTCAATCCGTTTTTTTTTTCAGAAGATCGTGACACCGGAATAAAGTAGTGTGAGTAGCCTAGTAAACACTGGAAATCAAATAGCAATTAATAAAGTGGGCTCCTGCAGAAAACAATTCCAGCATTAACAGTCATGTAAGGGCACTCATTGGTGGAGTAGGCTACTGGCTCGATCAAATGGAGATACGCCAAAGACGAAGGGCTCTAGTAAAGCCACTGATTTTTAGTGAAAACAATTTTGCAGCAATTTGGTTCAATGCCTTACGTGCACATCTGCAGCTCTGCTTCATGGTCAGTAATTGGTTGTTTTGGACGTCAGACAAAACTTGAAAATTTGTAAACATCATGAAATGAGGGAAAAAAAATCACATCAATACTACATGTTACAGTCTACGGCTTGAAACATAAATAAAAACCAATTATAAAATATTTTTGTATTTTAAAAAAATTGCCATAAGTCACAAATTATTAGCAAATTTTGAATATTTTTGAACGGCATATACCTTATAGCCCTGGCAAGATGAACTATAGGGATTTACATGTAAGATAAAAACTATTTTCTGCATTGAAAGAAGAAAATACGTATTGCTACAGGAAAGTAAATGTGGATGTGTGTAAATATGTATTAATAGGGATTTTCTAGTGTTTTCTGGGCACGAAAACACTCGTTTCTTCTCATTTACCAGGGCATTGAAAAATTTGTTAAAATATCATATAACAATGTTGGCAATACCGATATGAACCAAATAGCCAGTGGTTGCATAAATGTATGTTCCGCAGATACCGAGCCACACAGAATATAATTTAACTTCCTTTCTCTCGCCAGCCGTCTGAGTACGAACATTACACATCGCAATTTTCGTTTCGTAGAGAAGCAATTAACTTCTTTTACGCCTCATTCGGAATGGGATGTGAGTAAAAATGCCTTGTATTTCGTTACGAACTACAATTTTCAAAGTTTGATGACGTCGCAAGGGCAGCTAGTCTAGATCTTGAGTATACACGCTCGACACATACGGTAGACACTTCTTTTGCTATGCGTAGTTCTCCACGAGAAAAATGTGCTGTGATGAAAGCCGTTAGCAGAAAACGTTAACTTAAAAAAAATGCTTTGATTACAATGAAATAGTTCTGTTACTGGAGTCTAAATAACCGCAATAACTTGCTTAGGGAGCACTGATCCTCGCATTTAATTATCGTCAAGCAAAAATGTGAGTTTTAAATTATCTGTATATGTTATCAGGCTAGGTACCTGAAGCATTTAATTAAAGTCGAATTGCGCGAGTCCTCGAGGGACAAACTAAAAAGTATGCTGTTGTTGATTTTCTTACAACAGGTGGCGCAAGTTTCAAACATCAGTATTAAAATATATATGTAATATTTAAATGCGTTTTATATTAAGATGGAAAGCTTTTCAACATACTGTATTCTATAATATGTGAAAATATTTACGTCAATTAATGGATGTATTTTACTTTCTTACATACGAAAATTCTGTAACGTTGTTTTGTGTCCATCTGAGCCATGGCATAATGAAACTCGTTATTCATTTAAATATACTTTTACCACACCGTAATTTAGGTTGAATTATTTACTTATGCCCTATCCCCAAAACAAACTACACTTGTAATTAACATTTTAAGATAATCTGCATATTCCAATAGTATAAAGGATCATGTCTGTAATTTAAATTAGTCACTTGTGCAGTAATAATTGCGATTTCGTAATTACATTTTAGTACGATTTCATAATCACGTTTTACCAGCTAATACCGCAAACTTATCAATTATAGTTTGTTAGTTTTATTACATTTTGGCATCATTGTTGGATTTTATTACCTACTGTAAATTTTGGGGAACATTTTGTTTGGATGGCTGGGACTTTTTTTGTTAGTTCGTCGCCGTGAACTGTATTTCCTCAATATTCGTGAACTGAGAGTATCAGTTATTTAAAGAACAAGCCTGTAATTTTTTCATTATTTTTATTGTGTATCGGAACTTAAGAAAATAACTCAACAGTAGTTTACTTGTATTCTCTTACTTACGGGACCGTAAGCGGTGACCATATCATTTTATGTGTGGAAAGTATGGTTCTAAGTCAGGGCATGTTTCTATTCTTTAGTTATTCGAACATAGATATAGCAGACTATAAAATCTGTGTTTAGGCATTTTAAGTGGTTAAAAAGCCTTGATTTTAGTAAGTGCGTTGAATTTTTACACTTATAGAGTAATTATTTGAAATGAGTGTTGTTGTCGTAGATATACAAATGCATTGCACGTTAAGTAGTTTCGTCACAAAACGAATACTAGCAACTCGCTGCAACACAGTTCAAGCCCAGGTAGGAATCCACCTTAAGGACTCCGCCTATCATGCACTTAATATACGATGCAATGTGTTCGTAAATACTTTTTTTACGAATTAATTCCACATTTATTTTCAAGGTGTCAATGTACGAAAAGAAAATACACTTCAAACGATGACGGAAAGGTAGTTTCAAAGCATCACGTCAGTTATAGAAATAACTCCGGAGCCCCTCAAATTGGCTAATTCGGTTTTTTCAACTTGTTGTATCTGAAAAAAAAAAAACTACTGAAGGATTCTTGAGAAATTACTCCAGAAACATGCAGTGGACTTCGATCAAAATTTCTCAGCAATAAAAAGATGATATCGCCCCTGTGCCAGTCAGGCGGAGTGATCTACGATACCACTGCACGCCGTTTCAGTGTCTTGCGCTTGATACCTCACCAGATGAGCTGGGCAACATCGCCCTTGGCGCCATGCCTCACTCACCCAAACACACGGCTCAGAAATAACGGAAGCGGACGACATTGAAGAGCGCATCAAATGCCGCATCGCCTCAACGATCCAAGCGCTGAACTAGCGTGCAAGGGTCCCGCCGAACCGTTTTTACTATGGAACACTAAGCGGTGGCCATATAATTTTATTGGTGGAAAGTGTGCAGAAAAGTTCAGTGCACATCGCAATCTGAGTTTCACATGCATCCGGTTAGTACGTTTTGAAGTATGCTAGTTTGAATAGGCCCTTTTTAGCTACGTTTAAAGAAATAGTGTTTTTAATGAGCGTGGCACCTTAAGGGCTTGGGCACGAGTTTCTCGGCTTTCGAGAGAATTACTTTTTAAAATGCATACGAGAGTCGATATCGTAAAATCGCTTCGTAACTTTTTTGCAAATTGGTTTTACTATGCAATGTAATTTTTCGAGACAAGCTGTATGAGTAGAGCTAATTTATCAATTAAAAGGAAATTTCGTTAATTAACTAATTAGCAACTATTTTGCAGTCTCCTGACTCGACAAAATTAGAGTATGCAGTTTAAATCAGCCATAACAAAGTTACGAAGCGATTTTACGATATCGGCTCCCATTTATGTTTTAAAAAATAATTGTCGTTAAATGCGAAGAAACTCGGGCCCGTGCCCTTAACAATGAGGTTCCGACCTTGTCTGAAGTTGGTTTTCTTTTCGTACGTTGGCACAATGGGCACACGTGGAATAGTTTCGTAGAAAAAAACGAACGAACACGGCGACGCATTTGAAGCGTGGGGTAGGCGGCCCCGTTAAGGGTATTCAAGTGCGATAAATTTATAATTTTATATTTGTATGAAATCATGTTAGTTTTGTAGACGATACTTGTGAGTATAGTTTGTTCTTAGGAAACTATTGTAGCTCTGGTAGTTTTCTCACAATGGTGCATCAAAGTCAAATTTTGCATGTTACGCTGCCATGCAAATAGTAAAAACCACTTGACTTACTAAAATGAAACAACTCACAGTGAAATAACATGCCATGGGTTATGTAACAAAGTATTAAAATAACTTCCAGTTAACTATTCTTGTATCAAAAACATTGGTGAATTTTTAGTTTTTTCTTGTACTTTTGCGGTTTTCTAAAAAATTCAAAACATTACATGTGAACTTCTAAATGCTCTGTTGCGTAGCTAACGGAATGTTAGTGAACCGTAAATTATTTAATTTAAGTAAGTCATTTGGTTTTTACTATTTGCATGGCAGCGTAACATGCAAATTTTGTTTTTCACGCACCGTTATGAGAAAACTATGAAAGCTAAAACTGTTTCGTAGGAGGAAACTGTATTCACAAGTATCGACTGTAAAACTAGAACTATTTCACAAAAATATAAAATATATAAATTTACCACACTTGAACGCCTTTAAGTACAATCGTTTCGCGCCTAGCCTACTGGGAGCGATGACTGCTGTGACGTAACCCAGCCACGTGTCGGAAATGTTAAAACACGTGTCGGACACGCTCCCCTACGACAGAGAAGCAGGACGGCGGGCGGGGACCGCATTGTGCGAGCCACAAGGGGCTACTTTCACCGCGAGCACGGGGGACCGAGGAGGGCGTACCGTTACCTAAAGGCCGGGACTTTCTTCCGGCCGCGTGCAGACGTCCTTGGGACGCGTGGCGCCGGCCGCTCCGTGATGAATCGTCGTGGGAGACGCCTGAGGGGCGTCCAGGCGCATCCTGCATCAGCGCTCGTTGTTGTCGACGACTACTTGGTGTCCGCTTCGAGAGAACACCTCCTCCACCCCTTAGCTTTCACCCGACCACGACTTCGTCCTCATACATCCTTATTGAGCTCGTCCGAAGCGCGTCACTTGTCCTAGAACATATTTCGCCTGAAGGTCATTTATACAGCACGCATATTTTTGGGAAACATTTTTTTTCATCGACTTTTTTCACTATCTTACATGCTGCTATTGTGCATTTGAACAGAAACACACTCATCTGAGTGAGTGAGAGAGGGATTTTGGTCAGCGCTGGTGAGGGGTGACATGAAGGTGAGTATGGAGCAGCGCTGAAATGAAACGTAGTGGCGGGGGAAACGGGCGCACTCGTTTGACTGTGCCAATGAGGACACGACACCACAAGTCTGTGATTTGCGGGGAGAACCCTAAGATGCAGAAAGTTAATACCATTCAGTCACTGACCATTATGCAGAACTGCAGAAGTGCATCTAAGGCATTAAACCAAGTCAGAGTAAATTTTTTTTACGAAAAATCTGTGGCTCTGTTCACTTTGCCTAAAAAACTTAATTAATCTTACAACCACCTAAAATTAATTTGGAATAAGCTGCACATAAGTGTTACTGCCCCAAAAATCAATCAGTCTAACATCACAATATGTAATATATTTTGACCAAAATTCTTTTACCCTAAAGTCCACTTGTGCTCAAAGTCACTAAAAGTAATTTGGCATGAAATAAATTAGCCTAAAATGTATTTTGCCTGAACTGCATTTGGCCTAAACAGCACTTGGTTAAGGTTACGTTGGTATAAAATGACGTTAGGTTAGCATATTTTAGGTTAGAATAGTTTAGTTTAAGTTAGGTTGAGCTAAGTTCGGTAGTGTTGACTTGTAATAATTAGGCACAAACTGTACGATCTACTTGTCTTAGCTGTACTTGGAATGAATTTCGTTTCGCCTAAATATCACTAGACCTAAAAATCTCTTCGCATAAAGTCACTTGACGTATGACACATAACCTGAACCTCACGTGGCCTAAAATTCACGTTCTAAACGTATATTTACTTCAAAATCATTTGCGTTAAATCACTGACCTCGGAAGGTCACTTGTCCTAATCAGTTTGTTTGAAAACCGTTAGGTCTAAAATTCGTTTGGACTAAGTACAATTTGGCCTAGGAGGAATGTGTTAAAATAAATTTAGGGCTAACGTATTCAGGCCAAATGGAGTGTACCCAACACACCACCAGACGTTAGTTAGTATACTTAGGTACCGGATTTTTTTAGGATGAGCTAGAACTTAAAGTACCAAATATTTCTCCTAAGTATACTAGAGAAAATGTTTTATCGCTGTAAATGTTGACTGCTTTCTTAGTTCTAATGTAGTATAAACATGTCTTCCATCGTCATTCGTGTGTTTACATTTGACTAGGTCAGCGATACTTCTAATATGACGATACTGAACTTTTTTATTCGTCTAAAAGAATTTATATAGTGTCAAATTACATTATTCTTGTCATAAGACGCGACACGTTACGCTATTTTGGAGGCTATTGAAAATCCACTACGTGTTCCCGCCTTCAGGCAGGGTCACATTGTGTATGATTGAAGGTCAGGCTGAAGGTTGGGCCGGCTACTCGACTAGCAAGACATGCCTGTCGCCCCCGTCCGGCCCGAAGAATGTGTTAGTTGAGGGTGAGATGAGTGTGGAGCAGCGACGGAAAGAGAGAAGCTGGGGAAAAGGGAGTTCCCCGAGGAAACACGCTGTCCAACGGCAACGTCCGCCACGTTACTCAAATGCGAAAAATCTGCGACTGAATCCGCCGGGAACCGAACCCGGAATGCGTAGGCGGTAGGCGAGAGGTTTGATCCCTTGATCATTTTGGAGGCTATTATACGACACCAATTATTTTCACGATTTTTCACTCACTCCCTCTCTCTCTCTCTCTCTCTAAATATTCCAATTGGATAGTAAGTAATTAGACAGACCTAATGAAACATAAATCCAGTAAGAAACCTACAAGTAAGCCTGGGCCGTGTTTCGTCCTTACTGGTGTGGGATGAAGTTTGCTATGTACTTAGGCATCAGTATAGACACAAATTTTTGTCGACAAGAATTTTGCACCAACTCGTTTCATTGCCCTGCGTGTACACCTTCAGGTTTGCTTCATGGTTATTGGCAGTGTTGCTGGCGTCATTAATTTAACTGCATCAGACAAAATAAAGATGCTGCGACAAGCACCACTCGTCTGTGATTTGCGGATAGAACCCCGAGACGCTGAGAGTTTAAAACATCAAATCAGTGATCATGAAGCAGAGCTGTAGATGTGAACACAAAGCATTGAATCAAATTGGTGCAAAATTATGTTCGCCAAAACTTAGTGACTTTAGGCATCAGCTATACTCCATTACATATAAGTTTAGATAAATTTGACAGCAACTTATGGGCAATAATTTTCAGTATTTTGTGATTTGTTGCATATTGCAAGACATTTTTAGCTCTAAAATGAACCTGAGCTGTCCATTTCTGCATTTGTACTGCAAAGTTTTCTTGTGTAGTGACACAAATAACAAAATATTACAAATTATTACCCATAAGTTGCTGTCAGATTTATCCAAACTTATAAGAAATGGAGTATACTAAACTAACAACCCAAACTCGAGAACGTATAGAAAATTTATAGAATCTATAGTAAGAACTTTTGGCACTGAGATATGTTAACGAAAGATATATCATTACATATGCGTGAATTAATGCAATGACGTAAACGACAATAGGTTACAATCGGTCGTTATTGCAGCTCATTGTTACTGTACGATTGTAGAACAGCAATTATATGTGTTAATAATTAGACCCCAGGACACAATTGAGTATGTGTTAGCATTTGTTGACGCAATGTCAGGCGATATTTTTAGTACTACAATGAGCCTGAGACTTAAGTTTCACAGTATGCATAGTAAAGTTTTCATATTGTACTGAGTCAGTATGTATCTACTGTACAACAGTTATTACAACTGAATATAGCATACAACATATAGGCTGAATATAGCAGATATTATATAAGCGTATATAGGGATGGAACGACGTGCTTGAGCCCTTGATGTAAGTGCATGGTCGTACAAACATAAAAACTTTCTTAGATGTACATAATTGTGTATTGTGTTTCATATAAACATTTATAATACAACCCTAATAATACTGACATACGTTACTATATTACCAATCAGTAACGACAAACACCAATATTTATCAAAACTGCATGGGGCATAAGGAACGCTAAATATACCTACTGAAATCTCCAAGTTTTTTAAATGTCAGTATAATTATGAGGGAATGAGTTTTACCGACTTCATGAGCTAATATTTTGCCACAGTGACGTAATCGTTTACCGCAATACATATCTTTCACGAGTACCAAATGTACGAGATCGCGGTTTCTGAATTTGTGCTCCAGAAATACATCACTTCGCAAAATTGTTGGTAAGAAATTTGGCAAGAACTGTTCATTATATCTTAACTAATATTTATATCTTTTTCATAATTGCTTCAGTTAACTTAGTTAACATTAACTTATATTCACCTCCTCTTTTTACGTTGTCTTCAAGATGGCAGTTCAAACATTCACCCTTTAAACTATTTTGAAATTGTACAATGCACACTCGGTCGATACTGGCATGGATAGGAAAATGTCGCCAGTTAAATAACATGCATAATAAACTCCGTCATATACCTCAACAAAATTTTCACTGCCTACTGTTCCAGTGAGCAAACATAAATTAAAAATATTGATTGTTTCTGAATTTAGTTCGCGATATTTTTTTTTTGTCTATAGCAGTTCGTTACATGAGGCTCCAAAACACTGACAATGAGTTTGACAGTCACTGAGTACTGTGAGTGAATTCTATCGCCCCAGATTTTTGCGAAACATTTTTTCACCACTTTGTCATGTGTTTCGCGATTATATGCAACTTATGTTTGTGTAGAAGCGTCACTTATTTGACTGCGCCAATCAGAACAAGGCTACTGCAACACCACACGTTTGTGAATGGCGGGCAAAACCCGAAGATACTGAGAGTTGAAACCATCTACTCATTGACCACGAATCAGAGCAACAGTTTACGCGTAAGGGTTTTGAAACAAAGTAGTGCAAAATCTTTTTGCGAAAATCAGGAGTCCATATCTAAACGAGTGTGTATTTATTCTACGACTGCATTTGATTACAGTTTCACTATACTATCGAATCCCGTCAGGGTCACAAGAACTCAAATTAAAAAAAAAGGGAGTGGCAAGCGTAATAATAACTGTTCTAATTTTCATATTTAAGGAAGTACAATTGCTATCAGTTTGGATGACAGAGGGAGTGAGTGGGAGATTTCGGTCAGCGCTTAACATTTATGTCTTCAGCACTGGTGAGGGATGACATGAGGTGAGTATGGAGCAGCGCCGGAATGAAGGGGCGGGAGAAACGGGAGGTCCCCGAGAAAAAACCCGCCGACTAACGGCATCGTCCGGCACGATTCCCACATGCGTAAATCCGGGGACTGACCCCGCCGGGAATCGAACCCGGATCGCATTGGTGGGAGGCGAATGGTCTGACCAGTTGGCCAACGCGGTCCCTTGGATAACAGAGATTTGCTTTCATCAAATTATTTTAAATATTATGTTACTAAAACATAGAGCATGCACAATTTATGCGATTGGACAAGTAGATTGTTTAAGGTGTGCCCCAACTTCAAGGATTCAGAGGTGGTGGGGACAATATATCCTTGAACCCTCCCCCCTCCCGGCCCGACTGATGTTACGGTCCAGAATCCCGTGCTTGTATTTTGGGTGTGAAACTGACAGCTCACTTGTACAGCAGCAGGTGGACAGACTATTATATTGACGCCCGAAAATACACGTTACAGAGGAGTCTAGGCTGCAGGGCACTGAACTGGCGAAGTTTGTCTGTCACTGCTGTTTTATAAGTGACTTTTCGCCACACTGCCGACTCGCACAGCTGGAGTTCACCACAGATTAGGTACATTGTATTCTGCTTCAAGTATTCTGTAGTCTGGCAGCCTGTGTCAGAGGACTTATCATTTCTCAGACCAGAAGTTCTGTCAAATTTCACAAATGGTCGGCGGGACCTTCGACGTGGCAACCCGGTAAACAACGGTCGCACTACCAGAACTTCGCCTGATTTTCGCGAAAATATTTTTGCACCAATTTGTTTCATTGTCTTTCGTGGACTTCTGCACCTCGGATTCATTGTTATTGGCAGCTTGTCTTTATGCAGATACGACTCTCATTTAGGTGTGCAATTCAGAACCAGGTTACTGAGACACAATACGTCTGCAATTTGCGGTTGAAACTCCCAAGATTTGTGAGGGCATACAACATTCAATCCCTGGCCACGGCGCAGAGCTGTACATGTGCAACGTAAGACATTCGAATACGCTGGTGCTATGATATTTTCGTCAAAATCGGGTGTCGTTAAATATGACTCACCCTTTCTGTATGAAAGAGAGGCTGACAAATCAAGCGAATCCATGCCGTACGAAAGAGCAAAATAAATAGCGTATGGGGAGGGTACCCCGAGTACAGATTTTTTATTGGACGCCCGAAAGCATCTGCATATCCTGATGGACGACATGAAATGAAGCCCTACAATGGAGAAGTGACGGAATGAGAAATGCAGGTGATACTGGAGATCCCCGAGAAAATCCGCCGGTCAACGGCAACATCCGCCACATTTCCCACATGCGAAAAATCTGGACTGAGACCTCCGGGGATCGAATCCGGATCGCCTTGGTGGGAACCGAGTGCTCTAACCACTCGGACACCGCGGCCCCCTAGAAAAGAGTAAAGTATTCGTAAATGACAGTCATTTGTAGGGTTGCCTCTTCTAAAGCCGCAAACATTCTCTATAGACGGCTATGATACTGGTGATCTGAAAATGTTAGCACCGGTTCCCACCCAAAAATAACCACGCCCTGATCGAGAGGAGCAAAAAATAATAATAAAAATATACATCCGCATGTTGTTCCCGCCTGGGGCAAGGTTATCTAGTCTCTGACGAGAGAAGTGGGGTATTATTATAATTGGTACACGGTTGAGTGAGCTTATATATAGGCCCTACCCAGATTCTCCTTGCATATCATTGTATCGTCTCCCATCACGTAGATCCGGGTTGATTCCCGGTGGGGTTGTTTCCATCTTTCGTAAGTTTGGTTCTTGTAGGGCGTTACCGTTGGTTAGCAAGTTTTCTCTGGGCACTCCTTTCTCTTCTATACTTGTATTCCGCATTTACCTCACGTTATCCAAGATAAGCGCTCAAGACCTCCTTACCTAGTATTTCTACTCTATTGCTTCCAACTTACATAAAAACACTAGCAATGTATTGGAAGTATGTACAGAGACCGGAACATTATCCTCTTAACCGCGTTCTTATCAACTCGCTGTCTTGTCTGATAGGTATAATATTATTTTTGCAATTTGAACTAACTTCCAGATGAACTAGCGACTTGAAACTTTAAGCATAGCTCAGAATTTGATGACAATGCAGTATGAGAGTAAAAATTGTGAAATAAATGTTTAAACAAAAGAAAATACACCACGTTAAACTTGCTTCCTGAAGTGCTAGTGACTTCAGATATAAAACGTAGCTCAGAACAGGACGGCAATGCAATATTAACACGCCCTTCTCCCCGTCTGTTTGTATGTTCGGTACATATTTCATTAGTTTAAAATCGATTGCAAAATTTTACGCACCCAAGACTAAAAAAGCAGATAGTAATATTTTAAAACATTTTAAAGTACTTTATTTTAAACGACCAGAAAATATAAAATAATTGCTCCTGTGAAAATACTTGTAATATTTAAACCGAAAAACGTAGGATTCTTGCAATAGGTAACAGATGAATGAATAGTTCACGTTAAGGCCACGTACTCTAGTTTCTAGTTTTTTTTAACTATATTAATTTTTTACACCTCAACGAGAGCAAATGAGGGGCTTAGAATTATAGTGGTGTAAGTCATTTTTATTAAGAGGCGCTTTTTTCGTTCATATTAAACATGTTTTAAAAGAAAGTTCCGTTACAATTATTACTCTTTTTAAGTCAAATTTTTACTTAAATTCAAGTAGTAAAATATGGTGGCTGTATTTTATATGTAAAAGCAATTCATAGTTTTTGTGATAGTAATCTTACGTGACTTACACCGCTATCATTCTAAGTCCCTCAAATATTACAACAAATCTGTCTGGTAGTTTTGTTTAAAATCGTCTTCTTCATCTTGTATGATTATTTGAAGGCAATAAATGCTATGATTTTAGCTAATTATATAATTAACGAAATTCTGGTTGATTGACTTTTTAGCCTAAACCGTATTATGTCTTGCTTTTAAAAAATTAAGTATCACGGCAAAAACTATTTTAAACAAAACTGCCTGAAAATTTTTTGATATTTGCTCTCGTTTAAATTTAAAAAAAAAATACTATCGCAAAAAACAGTAGAAATAAAAGAGCGTGCTTTAAGAGGGCGTGGTACGTATTTCAACGCTAAAAGCATTAATATATAACTGTAGGTTTCTCGAAGCCAACTTGCGAAAATTAATCAATAGCAATCCTAGACAATAGTTGTAGCCAACGTTTTAAACAAAATAGTTTCTCTTGTTATGAACTTCTGAGGCACAATCTCTGACGTAATTTTGGAAAAATATTTACTCATGAAGTTGGCAAATACCATTACCTAGGATTGCCATTGAGTATTTTATCCATATTGGCTTCGAAAATAGCGTATAAATATATTGATGTTTTCAGCGATTATTTATCTACCGCGCACTCTTAAGTTGCTAACTATAATTTTATTGTATTGTAAATTATATGAACTGTTGTGTGAGTTTCTCGACGACAACTACTCTGTACACTCTTTATTATTACATAATGCATGCGTCCCACGTATTTAGTTTTAAATATTACGATATTTTAGAAGGGAAAATCATTATATAATTTTCAGCCCGTTTCAAAACGTGGTTTATTATTTATTTATTTCATGTTTTTTTTAAATGTTATTAATTTTAGCATAAGGTAAATTTCAAACGCATGTACATTTTTGCAACGTTTGCAATTGGTTCACACGTGTATCAGGCACACAGTTTAAAACTCTCAGCCAATAACAAACAAGCCTGTTGTGAAACACAAACTGAACCCCATGCTACCAAGTTACGTCGGAAAACTGACTACTCACTGGAACAGCCGCCAATAAACACACACCAAAGGCTTGCGAATACGTAAGTCATAAGAGTTGAACCTGTTTGTCACTGGATTCGCAGAATTTTCCTGTCTCAAAGCGTGTGATATATTTCTAAGAAAAATTTCAAGGACAAGAAATGTTCTTTGGCCTTGGAGTTTGAGGAGAAAATGTTTATCTTTCTAGGAACAGTTCACTACTGGTCACCAATAAACCTGCTCCCCGTGTTACTGTTAAGTTTTTATACCAATAATAAAATGAATACTGAATGGTAAAGCAAACAATACATACGTAAGGATGCTTTAACTGGAGAACATGTAGCTCACAATCTCAAATTGCTGGTTGCATATAACCAAGGGTATGTGTGGAAGTTATAGGCACTAAGCTGGAATCGAAGGTCTGAGAGAAGTGATGTTACACCTCTGTACCATATAAAGTGCCAGTGAATATACACGAACTAGAAGTGTGTGTATTTCTAAGTTTCATTTGGTAGCAGCCTAGATTCCTCAGTTCTACCGCTCGCATAAACGATTACTCATTGGTAGGGGCATCTGCTTTTTTTTTTTTTTTTTTTTTTTTTTTTTTTTTTTTTTTTTTTTTTTTTTTTTTTTTTTTTTTTTTTTTTTTTTTTTTTTTTTTTTTTTTTTTTTTTTTTTTTTTTTTTTTTTTTTTTTTTTTTTTTTTTTTTTTTTTTTTT
>PNEQ01024515.1:0-35032 GCA_003012365.1 Medauroidea extradentata | reverse complement strand
TGGTCAGTAATTTGAAGATTTTACTCTCAGAAGAATTTCGAGTTTTAACTACAAATCACAGATGAGTGATGTCGCAGTAGTCTTATTCTGATTGGCCCAGTCAAACGATAGTAATTTCTGTACAAAGGCACTCTACCAACAACCACGACGCAGAGGTACAGATATACACGAAATACGTTGAAACAAGTTGGTACAAAAAGCTTGTAATCGTTTGATTGCATTTGATAACCCCTCGAATTACTTCCTATCAGATTACTGGCTTGCAGTCGTCAAAGGTGCGTCAAAACCGCCGTCTTCCAATCGCAGAAGTGAAGTATATGTACAGTTATGGACACAAAAAGTGGGCCACTAAAATAATTAAAGTCCATGTCGGCAATCATCGGCTGTGTGCAAACGGGAACCTGGCATCTAGGTAACCTGCAGAACAACGAATAGCGGTTCGTTGGAACTGCGCTGGGCACAGGTTCTGTTGTAGGATTGGAGCATCGCCCGTTCACACCTTCCTCAAGCGACCAGGCACTGTATATTGGCTGAACCAGTGCGTCGCATAAACCATTTAGTAAACGCAAACGTTACACACGTCCATTTGGGAAGGCCCAAAAAGGAAATCGGGGATGGAAGCGACATCTCTGTCTGCATAATGGAGTATAGTCCGTATAGTTCACTCTGATTAAATAAACATGCGCAATCGAAGTGATCTATGTTGTAGATTTGTTTAATTTGTAGGCTTGACACCTTTATAATATTCAAGAACAAAAAGATAATAAATGTATGACATCAGGGCGGTTCAATAATGCTTGTTACATATACAGTGGAAATGTAACATTCAGTATGTTTTGTTTCTAATTTATACTAGCATTCATAACACGTCTGACTTTAAATCACTTGTCCATATAATAAATGTTTATGTTTTGCAGAACTATTAAGAGTGAATGTGCGTGTCGATCCACTTTCCCAGAAACATAGATTCATAATTTGACTAAAGGTTTAATTATACGTGATGTTAATAGAAGTAACGAATATCAATATTTTCACAAAGACGTGATATTTATAACAATGCGCGTGTATGTCCGGTACACTTAACTCTTAAGTCTTACAAATGTTAATCGTATATGAATATGCTCAGTTATTTAAACCGACCTAACAAATCAAAACATAACCAGGTTTTCAAATCAAATTATTGTACCTTTCCACCAATTTCAAACATTAAGCTAGAAAACTTATTTGTAAAACACACTGATGAAGTTACAAAAGTGCACAAATTTTCCAATAACCAGATAATAACAGTTACGTATACTGCATCAAAACTTTAATATTCAATGCACATGCATTCTCATTCTCATACTGCGTGCTGGAACTAATGCATATTTTAACAGTATGGTAATATTTAGTTGACATTTGCAGTGACGTTATGGTCTGACTACTCGCTTACAACTTTACATATAAAACATTGGCAGAATATTGGAGTGACCCAGTGGGTTTCCTCGGGATACTTCTATCCCTCTTTGACAGGCCACTGCTGTTCCGTTGTGACTTAACTTCACATCTGTAATGCACTAACAAACGTGAAACACCATCACTATAGTGACGCTTTACCATTAAACCTTAAGAAACAACTATATAGCAAAGTATTTCATACATTAAATATCTCACATCAAGCGATAAACTTTATCCTGATTACAGAATAATGTTGTGAGTGGTTGGTCCAGGTAGTCGCAAACGGTCACTTTCGCCCCGTTTGACAGAAACAGTTGTCGATATCATGTGCGAAACGACTGCACACGTGGTTCCATCCATGGGTCTCAACGTCAGTTGTTGCGCAATAACTCACTAAGCAGCAACATATCACGTAAAATATATGTTGTCACAGTACAGCTGTCACAAGAACGTAATGCAAGGATCATATTTCCTAATTTTTTATTGTTCTGTAGGTAATACCTGACTACAAGTCTGACTGACAATATATTAAAGTATTGATTATTAACACATACTACATAGTGCAAGCATATACGAAGTGTGAGTTTATTATAACGTTTTATGTTTCTGTTTTCTCCGTTACTGTATACAATCCCGTATTTTACAACTGTCAGCTGTAATGTATGAACTCACAAAACTTGCTAAACGTTACTGTCAAGTAAGTTGTATTAGTATTGCGTAAAACAACGACGTGTTAGTGAACGAATGAAATGTCAAACATTCAAATTCCAATATTCAAACTGCGTGAACGTGAATATTTCTGAACATCCGTATTGCAATCAACTAAACTAATATTGTCAAAATATTATTCTATGGAATGGTGATATTTGAAATATCTAATTGCTGGAGACCTGAAAAATTCGCGTTTTCATTTGGGCACAACCTAGAATTCCATTAACTGTAAGTTTGCATCATTTTCACAATTTGCCTTTGATCAATTTGACACCTCCTTGTAATCTCTGAGCCAATAACGGGAATATAACTAATACACACTTACATCACTTTAACCGCAAGCAGCTAATGAACATCTGCAAGCTATCCTACATGTCAGTGAACCCGCAAATTTGTCTGGTCTCTACTAATTGCGTGGTACGTAAATACAATTGGCATATTCCGTTATTATACGCAACAGTTCTGTCTGGACACTGAGCAATAAGAGCTCGTTGAACAAACTAGTGTTTTCTGGACATAACCTACCTATTGCATACAATGCTCTCAAAATACTTCAGTATCGTTGCTGCCGAGTATTTGTATGCTTACCTTGTAAACATTTAGTTGCTTTCTACACGCACTAGTTGCAAAATAAAGACGAGGGACATTTATGTTATTAGAATGTGAAAGCAAACATTTGTAGAACTAATACAAAGTAAACTACAAGGCGATAATATCGACTAATAATACACCAAAATCTGACGTGTTTGTGGTACGACGTCAATATTGTTTCTCTCCTTTAAATGTGTCGCTACTAATGAATATGAAATATTATCCACGGTAATTATTTACTAAAGGCGGCTAAGAATATGTTAACCGCAATTTCATGTTGCGATTTGTGTTGTCCATAACCTTCGCTTTCTGTTCTGTGACGCCACGCCCTCATCTGTCGCTTGCGCGAAGGCCTGCCTGCCGAACATACCCGAAGCGGGACTTACTATACTAAAACTACTCTACATGTGCCCTGAGTGCTAATGTACGAAAAGAAATCGCACTTCAAGTAACGTAATTTTTAAGACACCTTGATCACCAAAAACACTGTTTATAATTCCTCCTACATGGCAAAAATAAAATAAGACCTCGGACCGCCGTGCTTCAAAATGTACTAACTGAACGTATGTGGAAATCAGAAACATACTCTGATTTCTGTAACAAACTTTACACCAATACAATTATATGGTCATATAAAAAAGGATAGACGAGAATCTTGCACGCTAGTTCAGCGCTTGGTTCGTAGTGTCGATACGGCATTTGAAACGCTTTTCAAGGTCGCCCTTATAGCATAGACGCTTCTAAACGTGTAACTCGCAGGTAGGCCACCGTCGCTCTATTTTGCTTCTGTAAGTCTACCTGTTTTGGCGCAAAAATGTCGAGCCCTGCCGCGGGAGATCAGCGACGAGACACCGCGGTCATCGTCGCGGGAATTGTTTCTGCCATACAAGGCATATAACCGGCCCTTCCACGTGACCCGCCAAACAAGGCGTATCTGGCGTGAGGCCACGGCTTGCCAGTAGAAGTGACAGGGTAATAATTCCATCGCGACCACCCGGCACGCTGCTTCGCCGCCGAGCTGCAGAATAGTTTAGTACAGCTGTTCGCGCCAGAGAACCTGCACAGATACATTCTTATTTTTAATTGCGGGTTTGCATACCTAGGTTACAGCCGCGAAATCGAAATAGGAAGACAATGTTGAGGTCATGCTAGGTAGAGTTTTCACATTGCTGCAAAAAAGCTCTAAAAATTTTTAAAGGACTTAAAAAAAATTAAAACTAAGGATAGCCGTACATTTCTCAATTATATGTAAGCATTTTGCAATATAATGTACCGTTCGTTAGCTAAAAATTATTTTTCTTGATTTTGGCTGATTCTCATAACAAAATTGGTGATACTTTGGGTGTAAAAATCTGAAAAAGTACGAGGTGTATTGCTGCAAAAAATATGTACAATTAATGTTATACTTGTGACCAAACTATGTACAAATTCTTCAATATTAAAATTATGTTGCTTTAAAAATATTTTTAAATGCCTGCAAAACTACCGGACGTGTCATCAAAATTCATAACTTCTCAACAAATGAATTTTAAATACTAAGCTTAGAAGCAAAAACGTTCTTCGTATAACATCTCAATACATAACGCCGCACGGATAGCAAAAAAAAAAAAAAAAAAAAAAAAAAAAAAAAAAAAAAAAAAAAAAAAAAAAAAAAAAAAAAAAAAAAAAAAAAAAAAAAAAAAAAAAAAAAAAAAAAAAAAAAAAAAAAAAAAAAAAAAAAAAAAAAAAAAAAAAAAAAAAAAAAAAAAAAAAAAACTATACTACTATAAAATTTAAAATAACATTTAAATATTGAGTATTAAAAAAACGGTAACAAATGTTGACATAACTTGATTTTATCACTAGAGTCATGACTTTCTGGAGAAAATATTTTTGCACCATTTTGTATTAATACCTAATATGGACATCTACAGGTCTGCTTCATGATCAATTATTGGATGTTTTTTAACTTTAACTTGGGACTCTACTGGCATGGCAGTGAAATTTGTACAGTTTACCTTATATCATTGGCTAAAAAAGTCCCTTAAGGGGGCAGTTCACCTCAGCTTTCAACGTCTTTTATTATTTTTATATTTGTACCAGATAATTTTTTCTTATTTTAGACATAAATTGTGACTATACCTTCCTGTGTTAGGAATTTTTTCATCTCTAATAGTTTTTTGCGTAATGAGTTGTAAATGTCAAAATTTTCACTTTACGGTTTTATGCACGCCACTAAAACCGACTGACATACCAAAACAAAAAATTTCGCAGTGTATAACAATTTTGTAGGCCGTGATTTGACACATATAATATATATAGTTTTGTATGTTTAAAATATTGTCAACATTTTTAAATTTTGATTTCAAAATTCAGTATTTTTTATTAAATACGCCGTTAAAGCGTGTCACACAAAACTTAACAGCAGCAGAGGTCATAAAAGCGAACTGGAATCCAGTCTGTTGTTAGATAACAACGCGAAATGTGCAGGTCCCTATGATATAACGAGGTTTCAAATTTAAGAAATTAATCGGAAATGTTAATGATAATGAAAAATGCATATATTAAAAATGACAGCTGTACCTCCCCCTCATCACATTTTTGTTCGTGCCGGCCTCTGTAGCGTAGTCGGGCGCCGATCTACGGTCCGAGGGGTTCTGGGTTTAGAATCCCGGCTCAGGCATGGATGTACTTTCACCTCACTTCACCCTCGTCGGCTCTGATGACCTCACTGTTAAAGGGCCGTAGGTTAAAACCCCCTCAACCACACCATTTTGCTCGGTTACAGCGAAGAGGGTTGTGGAGTGGCGCACATGTAGTTGGCGGAGTACGTGCTAGGTGATAACGTTAGCGAGGTATGGACCCCACGTGGCCAGTCCACGTGACTTGCAAGTGGAGCGTGGCGGGCGTCCTTGGACTGGTGGGCGGCATTCCTGGCGAGCGGGCGTAACTGCCAAGCGATCTGCAGAGGTGAGAGCACGCATACTGCCACCTCCCTCACCCCAGCCACACTACAGCGACTGCTAGCCGCCGCAGACAATCGACAATCGCTTCATTGTCGCGAGTGGCATTCAGCTGGATTTACGACTGACCTAACAGTCAAGTTATCAGTGTGCAGTTTGCTTAAGGGCGCTGCCTACCTCCGAGCCCAAGCGGAGAAAGAATATGGTTTTACAGGTTAAATTATTTTCAATGACACTCGGTCACCTTTTGTGATATTGCTTCCGGACAAAAACCATTTTCTGCGTCGAGAAAAGAAGAATATTGCTACGCAAATAAAATTGCAGAAAAGAAATTATGGATAGCCATTTTCGCGTGTTTTTTGTGTGTAAAAATGATTTTTTGCCCACAATTTTCAGGGTATTGAAAAAAACTGCCTACACGTTCCATAGCAATGTACGCGGCACCGAGACGAACAAAAAAGTCAGTGGTGGCATACATGTAACTTTAACCGTTTCTGAGCCAGGTGGAAAATCATTTAACCTGTAAAACCCTATGCTTGCTCCCGCCGTGGCTTCAAGGTAGGCAGCGCCCTTAAAGTATGACTCTATGGTTTCAGTGCATTTGCTTTATGACTGTCGTTTACTCATGGCTTGACTTAAGGGCGTCGCCTACCGCGCGCTTCAAATGCTCTGCTGTGTGTTGGTAAATACAAACTGTTTTATGAAACTATTCAACTATTCCACACACTTCGGACATGGACGCAATTTAATTGCTTCTAAGGACCGGTTTCACCAACCAAATTTTAGCGATTTAATCTATATTACTCGGTACTTAATCTCGATTATACATGTTTTGGGTTTCACCAAGCAGTTAAACTCGATTTTCTCGTCTTAAGCTAGTTTAAATTTTAACTGCTCGATTTTGGCCGGGTAACGTCACTAATCTCGCTTAAGCTCATAATAAAATGGCGCGAGCACTGTATAATTTGGTATTGAAGACAATACAGACGATGAAGACTTTATTCCTGTGTATCTGCCTCGTCGGATTAGAGAAAGAAATCATTATTTTGATGAGTATGATGGTACAGACTTCCAAATACATTTCCTCTTGTCAAAACAATCGGTCCATTCACTCTTATTGATACATACACCGACAGTACAGAAGTCACAGTGGTCACAGTGAGGTAAGATGCGTAGGTTCTACGAGCCGACGCTTACCTCCTCCAATTTTTTTGTTTTTATTTTCATAATAATTTCGTGTAAGCGTCCTTTCTTCAAAAAATATTTGATAAATAAGTTCAGTGTTATTTATGAAGTACAGTGAGCATTTCATTTTTTTTTTTTTTCGTATTGAAAGTACAACTACAAGGTTATTCCTGGTATTTTTACAAACATATACTTTGTATTTTATTACAACGACAACCATTGTAGTGTTACAAGGAATTTCTTTGGAAACTGAGTTTCCAATGATTTTCATTGTAAAAGTACAAAACATTTTTTACAGTGTATGAGGTTCTGTTTAACGTCTGGTACTTTCAGGTTAGCAGAAATATACAGACGAGAAAATAATTAAACAATTGTGTGTAGGTAAACATTTACATTTACAGAAATAAAATAAAGTAAATTATATTTGCTGGAGTATCTTCCCCTGGTCTTTCTTTCTGGCTTTGCTCCAAAGTTACCCATTAGTACCTAGCCCCCTAGCTGTATCCCCCCTAGATAGTATAATGCAAACACTCCCTCCTTCCCCTCAAGAACGCTGTAGCAAAGTTTCCAAATGAAATAATTCACAAACACTCATTCAGCAATTTCCGTCAAGTGTTCGGGAATTTCCGACACAATTAAGGCAACTCAGCTCACACAACCCATCGTGCAGCCAAGTTTAACTAATCTCTGGTAACTTAAACTCGCTGTGTTGTTGGTGGAACGCACCTCTAACTTAAACTCAGGTTTAGCTCTTCATCGAGTTTTTATATCAATTATTTTAATGTTACGATAGTTCGTGGGTCTTGATTTCGAGCCATGACTATTGTTACGAGTTTTGTGTTTATTTTAACTCCTGAAGGATTAGTTTATGGCAGGGTAGGCGAATAGTGGCATATTTATTATTTCTTGAATTATTTATTTTGTTCATCCCATTTAGGTGGTAGTTTTTCTCTGGCTATAGGCTATTCAACTAATAGAAGATTACTAGGTATTTTTGCATAATTAACATACGAGGTAATCTAGTAGGGCCTTCATTGAGAAGTTAATATTTATCTGTGTGCCGTATCTAACAAGGAATTTTGAATTTTAAATTAAATTATCGATGTTTATAATTGTTGTCCTGCGGACATGAGATTAAATATTCTAGTCATATAATTATATGATATTAAGGAAACAAAATTTTTTTTTCTGTTCATTTCAGAGTCTTTTCCTAGGTCGTTTTGCTACTCAATAAAATCTTTCTTTTACGTATTGTGTGTAACTCAGATTATCCCCTGTAGGGTTACAAACACATTACAAAATTAATGTTATCTATTCTATATGAAAAACAATAATTTCAACTTCCTAATTATATTCACAAAAAATGTAAATTTATTTCATTATTACTAAATATTTGTAAACATGACACGAAACTAATTTTCCCTCCTTAAGGGCACTGTCTACCTCAGATCCACGGCGGGTGCAAACATGGCGTTTTAGATGTTAAATTATTTTCGATGTGGCTAAGTACTTGTTGAAGCTCTCTCTCTCTCTCTCTTTCTATCGCTATACATACATACACACACACACACACATATATATGTATGTATATATATATATATACATATATATATATATATATATTTTATTCATCTCGGTGCCGTGCACATTGCTAACCGATCTTTTAGTCAGTTATTTCAATACTCTGAAAACTGAAAGAAAAAGTATTTTTACGCACAGACAATACTCCAAAACTGCTATTCACAATTTTTCCCCTGCAATTTTTTTATTTAGCGATATTTTCCTTTACCCGGTGTAGAAACTGGAAGCAATGTCACAAAACGTGACTGAATCCCACTGAATCTAATGTAACATGTAAAACCATATCCTTGCTGCCGCCGGATCTCTGAGGTAGGCAGAAGCGTTGGAAATTGTATATAGCTAGATTAATAGCATTGAGATTTCTAACCTGCAACAGAATTAATCTTATCTACGACAGTGGCATTTCCTGGTTCGTTGTCTGTTTTACATACAGGCGAATAAGGAAAATCTACTGCATTAGGAGAGATCGAAGCCACCGTCGTTGGCCGAACTTTCACATTGAAGATCTCGACCTTTTACAACAGACGGTTACGATTCCTCGCAAGTCTCCGTCCTTCCATTTCGTTGTCCCCTGTGATGCTTTACTGTAGGTTACCGTACGTTAAATGAAGTTACTTAAGTTACCTTTAACCGGCATAAAATTATTTACGTTGAATCGAACATAGGAAAAACTGGGGAGGAAATTTTGTTGTAGTTATAAAATATTCTGTTGGTATTCATACAACCAAATATTTGATATGTTCAACGAAAACAAATTTAGTTGTCACCATAAAAATGTTGAAGTCAATACAAAGTACGTTCTATTCACCGCAGAACGATGCGACAGTGTGAACTACCTACATAACATTTATTTTAGAGGAAAACGGCCTTGATAGAAAATACAACAAAAATTAATGTGTAACACTGCACCTCCTTGCGCATGCGTAGAACCATGGCCGTCTTGGCAACTCTGCATATGTAGCCTGCTGTCTGTCACTACTTGGCTGCACTAGTCTCTGTAAGCTAGCATGTCTAGGTGCAGCCTTAGTGGCGTGTTAACGTCTACACAGACTATGGCAGCTAATGAGTGATCGGCAGCAGGCTCTCGATGAAGCGTTGCGACGTTCACTACTCTAGCCTTCTTCTAAAGACAGCCATGGCAGAATAAATGGGTTTATAGTTCTTGCCTCTCTTTAGGCCCTAGTCTTAGGAATGAGCTCGGCAGGTGTCATGGCCGTATGTAGGATCTATAGCATAGCCTATTAGGGTGAGCTCGTGGTGGGCCCCCATCCCATGCCCTTTAGGCAACTGGTGGGACAGCCTTTCTAATTTTATTTTTTTAAATTAATCCATAGAACTAGCATTTTGGAACACTTTTTTTTTAAACAAAACATTAAAAAAGCAAACCTCACTTTATTATTAAATTGTATAAATGTGTCAAGCATTTAGTAGTTAGCATATTCCTTTTCTTTTTAGTCTCTTCAAAAATAAATTTTTAATTTTTTGTGTTTTTTTATTGTGTTTCGAAATCTTTTGTAGCGTGTGCCCCTAGGCTGCAACCTAGATAGCCTGCGTGTAAATACAGCACTGGCAGGCGTAGTGCGTGGAGGCAGG
Source organism: Medauroidea extradentata (assembly GCA_003012365.1). Taxonomy (NCBI): domain Eukaryota; kingdom Metazoa; phylum Arthropoda; class Insecta; order Phasmatodea; family Phasmatidae; genus Medauroidea; species Medauroidea extradentata. The sequence continues at coordinate 24,992 of PNEQ01024515.1, read as the reverse complement.
AGGAGGTTAAAGGGTGAGAGGAAGGAGGGTGGGAGACGAAGGACGGGGGACTGCTGTTCAGGAACGGGGGCAGGGCGGCCTCACCAGACGCCACGCCAGACAACAGCGCCGTCTGTGCGAGGGACGCAGGCGCCGGCCGGCAGACCATGGTGCCCCAATTCTCGCCTCCTTCAAGTCACGTGACGCCTGTCCACGTGTACTGGTATTCGTCTTCTGCGCAAGTCACTGGGTCACGTGCTGCTTACTCCGACGGCAATGTTTGTTTACTTTTTTTTTCAACGTACTAATTTTTTGTGCATCGGAGGCTCAGAAGTGTAGTGCCCTATCGTAATAGGTATGTGAACTTCGCGAATTTATTCTAGGCTATTTAGAAAGCCGAGAACGTACACTTCATTAACTTCTCTGATTGGATGACGGCTGTATTCACACGTCTTTGTCGATTGCGACCCAGTAATCAGTAAGAAAATAATACGTTGTGCTCTCTTGTGCTGTACCTGTTTGTGCGGTTAGTAGCCAATGAGTAGAGTCAGTGATTTTTGGTAAAAAGAGCTTCAATGCTACGTCCACATCTGCAGTTCTCTTTAATTTTTTTTTTTTTTTGCGGGTAGAACCCCGAGACAAATAAGAGTCAAAACATCTAATCTCTGGCCAAGCAGAGGTGCTAATGTGTACGTAAGGTACTGAAACAAAATTGTTCAAAAATCTTCTCGCGAAAATCATGGGTCTTTCCCTACTCATGAGACGAGTAGGGACCTGTGTTTTTCGCGAAAAGAATTTTGCCCCAGTATGTTCCAGTAAACTACGGGCACATACGCAATTCTGTTTCATGGTTATTGGCAGCGTGTCTATGTGAAGAGCAGTATCTCATTAGACTGAGCCAATTACAATAACGTTCCTGTAACGTATGTGATTTGCCGGCAGAACCGCACGGCTCGAGAGAGATAAAATATCCAATCACTGACCACAAAGTATAACTGCAGACGTGTACATAAGGCACCAAAACAAACTGGGGCAAAATTCTTTTCGCGAAAAACAGGGGTCCCTACTCATTTGCCCAAAGTGCTCTCTCACAGTAAAGTGAGGGGTTTCTAGGTACTGATAGATTTTTACTTTCATCCAGTTTCTGTCTTCCCACAAGTTTTTAATGTATTTTTAGTTTGTCTCGGGACGGATAACACAATATTAGCTTCTAATCGCTCTTAAAAAGCTAAAGCAATAAATAGTAACTAATTTACGGAGACAAAAAAATTTCGCGAATTCAAATAGGACAATGGATTCTAGCTTGGGGGTCATTGAATTCGATGAAATTTTCATGTCTCTACCTATGCGTACTCTCCGGCAAATTCATTCATTGCCTGTTGTTCCACTGAGTGGACAAACGATCGGTACTTGAATATACGTAGGACAGTGGATTCTAGTAAGAAGGCCACTGTACTCGAGAAATATTCCTTACCCTGCGATCTTTGTGCTTAGTCCTTTCATGTTGCTGTATATTTTCTGCGATTTAACAACACTCGATAATAATAGCGTATACTCAAGAAAACTATTCAGTTGTCATTCCATGCCCTACTTATTTGTTAGTTGTTAATGCCTTTTGGAAGGGCTTAGAAAGTGCTAACTTTAATGCAAGTTCACGTGATTAAAATTCGTAATTTTCAATTTGCACGGCATAGCGTTCGTTTTATAGATGTTAACTGTGACTAAATTTTTCGCTTGTAAAATTTTTTTAGCTATCATAGTTTTCCCATAGTGACATGACAAAGTCGAAATTTGCAAGTTACGGGAACATAGTAATAACAAAAACCAAGTGACTTACTCGAAGGAAATAATTAACACTGAAATTATGTATTATGGACAATATGCTGAAAGATATAAAACACAAAATGTTTTTCCTTCATACTGTTTTAAAATAACTGAAAATTATGAAAATTTACTTCAATTTTAACCATTTTTAAAAATCGCAAAATTACTTTGTTGACTGTTTTAAATATATTAGCATATGTCCCATTATGTCAAATTTCAGTGTAAATTATTTCATTTGAGTGACACTTTTTTTTTTTGTTATTTCTATGTTCCCGTAACTTGCAAATTCTGACATTGGCATGCCGCTGTGAGAAAACTAAGAGAGCTAAAAAAAATGTTTACAATATGGAAAATGTAAGCACAAGTAACGTCTATAAAACGAACACTATGTCGTGCAAATATAAAGTTATGAATTTATTCCACGTGAACACCCTTAAGAATACGTTTTCATGTAAATATTGTACTGAAATTAGGTCAAGCATTGCAGTTTTCACACCTTCATATTGTAGAGTTAGTTACGAATATCTAACCAAGCTATTGAAATGTATCGCTGCAAATGAGTAAAAATACTTCACAGTAATCAAAATAAAGTTAATAACCATTTTAATTTCTAGGGCTTTGTTCTAAGAAGTAATTTAGAAATTACTAGGAACGTGAAAAATTCGCGTTGTCTTTCGGTCACAAGCTATAATTCAAACAACTGTAATAAAGTGTTACTTTCTCAATTAGCCACTGACTTATTTGACACGTACTGGAGCCAATAATATAGAAACCACTAATTGCAGTTCCAACCACGTGATACCACTGTGTCGGTAAGCATCCAATGTATCGTATAGCTGTGTACTCGTATATACTTAAAGGTTATCGTACATGTCAGTACACCCGTCAGGTCCCTGGTAATCACTAATTTAGTATGTTTCGACTGGAACTGTGTTGAAGAATTTGATTTTAGCAAAATTGGTTACTTACGGTAATCTATGTACCAAATTACAAAACGTACTAACATCAGTACACTTAATAGTGTCACGTGACCATTTCATTAAGGCGGTCGCCTGTCTGAAGGTTTTGCCGCAATTGAGGTCCTGGAGCAGAAGAACGATAAAGGCGACAATGACACACTGAGTGCCACATCGCCCCTATGCACAAGCAACTGAATCGGCATCCAGGCTTCCCGTCGACTTTATGCAGTGAACCTATATTTTATTGGAAGCGACAACACAGTACACTCAAACGCGTGCCCCTATCGTTGTTTCCTACTACTTTTTTAAGTACAGTATTTAAAAAAATCGTTTTTAATGATATGGAGGGAATCGCAACATTATTATAATTTTATGTACTGTTTAGAAAGCATCACTCCATCATCGTATGGAATGTGTTTTCTTTTCGTGGGTAAACATATTTGTGACAAGTTTAACAATTTCATACATATTTTACTGTTCTTCAAACACTTCGCAAACGCTATTTAGGGGGATTGGTGCATGTCATGTGTTTTATTTTTAAAGTTGTGATAGAGTACACCTTTAATTTATAAACACATTTGAAGTTGCATATTGCGCGTTAATATGTGCCTCTGATTTCTGGTTACTGGCATAATATCTTTGTGCAGAGACGACTTCCGTGTGACTGTGTCAATCAGAATAAGGTTACTGCGGCATCACACGTCTGTAATATGCGGTTAAAACCTCAAGACTTGTGAAAGTAACACCATTGTATCACTGATCATTAGGGCAACGATTTCATGGCGTAAAAATTTTTGCAACATTTGGTTTCAATGCGTTATGTGCACGTCTGCAACTCTGCTACATCGTCTGTGATTGGTGGATGAATTTACTCTCACTTGCCTTGGCAGACTACAGACATACGGAGTCACAATAATATTATTCTGACTTGTGCAGTCAAATGAGAAACGTGTCTGAACAAAGACACGCTGTCAATAATCATGAAGCAGAGCTGCCGATGTGCACGACAGACAATGAAACGAAGTGGGGCAAAAATCTTTTCGCGACAAAATTGTGGCTCTACTGATCATGAATCAGAGATGTATATGTGCACTTATGTGACTGGGGCAAAAATCTATTCTCGAAAATCAGATGCTGCTGGGGATCGGTTTTCACAGCGGGGACAACGACGCTTCGACAGATATATCAGAACATTATTTTGCCAGTGTATTGTGTTTTTATCTATTCCAGGAAAATACAAAGTACTCACAATGTTGCTATGTTTAAGGATACCACCTGGATAATTCTATGCAAATGAGAAATTAGGCAACTTAACCTGCCGATCTAGGAACGACTGGAATTATAACGGAGATGAATTTAAAGTAAGTAAATGTTAATGGCGGCATGTACACTGTTAGAAACAATTTCCGTGAAATTACGGAAAAGTACTGGCAAAAAATTATCCAGAAATCTTCGTAAAGTAACGGACACTCAGTTTTTCTTGATAACGGAACCCTCCGTAAAATTACGGACAAATCCGTTTTCCGCAAAAATATTAAATTTATTTAATCTACTAGCATTCCATTTTCCAGAAATACTACATTTTCTTATTAACTACGATTTATCGAGATTATTACACACTATTTATATTCTGAAAAATTTTTCGAATTCGCTAGGGTTCGAACCCACAACCTTACAGTTGCCAGGCAGAAGCTCTAACCACTGTACCACAATGATAATGTATCAATAAGTGAGTTCTGTGCAGTGGTAAGATATCAACTTTATAGGAGACAACTTTTGTATTTGACATCCTGATTTTAGAGAACTTCATTAGTTACTTTATGACAAAAAGATTTTAGTCTATAGAAATAAATAACTTTAAAGGTTCATAAACCCTAGCGCGAAGCACAGAGTACAGGTGCGATTTTTTTTCAGCTGTGATGAAGCAAGGAGAATATAAGATGCGTGTGGCCATTGAGTGGGGTAGGCTAGAAGGGTATGTCATAAGGAAAGGGAGGGGGCAGGAGAGCCTACAGAAGTAGGCTATGCTTTAAGACAGGATAGAGGTATATCATAAGAAGGGGGTTATGACAGGGAGGGGGTGTGCCATAAGGGTAGAGATAGGCTAGTACAAGCATAGGGTGCGGGAGAGGGGGCACACATCCACTTCCCCCTCATGGTGTTTAGGCATAACTTGTACCAAAACTGTCCATTCCCCTCACTTTTCCTCCCCCTCACACCCTGCCGAACCCCTTCTAGGGCGGTGCTAAAGCCGTCAGCCAATCACAGACCTCATGGCACTTAGGTGCTATTTGTACCGAAAGACCCCAACAACCAATCCCAGCCTAGGACACCCCCCCCCCCTAATTGCCCTAATGCCCAATAGCAGCGCCCGGGGGAGGGGGGACTATTGCTATTCAAATGCATCGTATGCCAGTTTTGCTCCCAGTTCGGCTAAAACGCCCATGTGGTCACTACCCTGAACACTTCCGTCACTTACTGGACTGTTCGGCCCTTTGTCCATGCGCGATACAAGTCCTTGTTTGTATTGCTCTTCTCTTCGCAGCAAAGTGTGGACAACCAGGAAGCAGCACTTAACTTACATTACCTTAGCTTGTCTTGTCTTCTTTTCGTTTAGCACCATTGTGCATGCACATTAACTTTAGGATTCATGGTGATTAATAATGCCACCTTTTTTTTTTAAAGAAACACAGTAAAATACGCTTTAAAATTGCAGAAACATATTTCCATGAATTTATGGAAAGTTACGGTCAAACATCTGTAAAACTGGCAATACGGACAAATTTCCGTAAACAAAAAATACCGAAGCCACTTCCGTAAAATTACAGTACTTTTCTGTAAATATTTCCGTGAATTTACGGAAATTTTTAACAGTGTAGTGATGATTATTTAGAACTCATCGGAACGCAAAGTCGTACGAAAACCAATGCGATCTGAAACACACGTCTTGCATTTTGTGTCCTATATATGATAGTGGCGATGTAAATAATTTCTTACGTGAATAATGTCGGTAGTAATACAAATACGTAAATTATATTTACTTGTGAGAAGATATTTGCTTGCCGCTCGAATTGACAAAGTTTTTGTATATACGAAAAGGTATCCACTAAAAACATATACATTATAGCATAGGTAAGCGAGAGTGTTACACGTTAAAAAAAATAATATGCATTCAAGAGAGGGACATTCTTACAAAAGTAGATATTCTTTTATTACAGGAATTCAAAAATTAGTATACATTTTTATTCTATTCCGTAAACAATAATTAAAAACTGTAGTGATTAGGGTCTACTGTTTTTCTGTTTCTCCGTGTTCATAATCCTATTAATAGGGACCCCTGTTTTTCGCGAAAAGAATTTTGCCCCAGTTTGTTTCAGTGCCTTACGCGCACATCTGCAATTCTGCTTCACGGTTATTGGCAACGTATCTATGTGAAGAGTCGTATCCACTTGACTGAGCCAATTACAATAACGTTCCTGCAACACCACACATCTGTGATTCGCCGATAGAATTGCAAGACTCGTAAAAGATGAAACATCCAATCACTGACCACGAAGCAGAACTGCAGATGTGCGCACCAAAACAAAGTGGGGCAAAATTCTTTTCGAGAAAAACAGGGGTCCCTACCTATTATCTTCCAAATACCAACATGATATCAGTCGTTCTTGTTCCAGAATCATCACAATAAAATACACGAAAGTTCGTACCTAAAAAGACGAGAGGTTAATAACGTTAGTTATATTATTTAGAGTAGTTATATAAATGTGTAATGAAACTCCCACATTACTTTTCAATTGGTTCCAGCGAATCACTAAGCGACACGAGCCACTTGACTAGGACAAATATTGACGAACTGCCCGACCTACATAAAACTTCATACGAAAGTAAGAGTTTGCGAACAAGTTTGCTTTGTGAAGAGACACTGATTTATAGTGAGAAAATTTGACAATTTTCCCTCATTGTGCCATCGCATAAGGTTATTCATATACATCTTGTGTAACATTGTTTTAGGTGTCGTTTTAGCAGAAACAATTATTAATAGATTTGCTCTTTCATCATACGCCGATTGTATTATTTTCAGTTTAAACAGTTTGAAATATCGAGGTATGGTAAGGTAAATGGGCTTTACGTCTCGTTGACAGCGAGGTCATGAGAGAATGTGAAGTATCGAGTTTCAAGAGTGAGTGCCTCCCTTGCGAGCTACCGTTCGACGTAGTTCGTATAATATTATTTTTATCTCAATTTTAGAGACAGGGTATATTCGTTAGTTCACTGACCCGTAGGTTAACCTCCTACTCAAGCAGAAGTCATTTGCTTATTGGGTACTAGCTGACGCAGTGATATCGTATGATTGGACGTGCGTTTAGTCACTTCTATTTTGGTTGGTCAGCGCACTCCTGGATTAAGTCAAAGGTAGGGGTACTTCATTTTCGCTTTTCCTTATGTGCACATATACAGCTCTGATTCATTGCCAATGACATTATGTTTTTACGCTCTCAAATCTTGAGATTTTAACCGCAAGTCACATTGAGATGTGGCAGTAGCATTATGTTGACTGGCACAGTCAAACAAATGAAAGTCGTCTCTGCACAAAGATGCACGGCCAATAACAACGAAGCAAAGGTACAGGTGTGCACGAAACACATTGACACAAGCTGACGCAAATATTTTTCGCGAAAATTAGGTGCCCATGGTCAAGGAACAGTTGCGAAAGTGGGATGAACATACGGTTGTTTGAATTCTACCTTGCGTCCAAAAGAAAACGCAAGTTTTTCTGGCCCCTACATTCTTTTTCATAGCAAATCACATCACAGCGTTTGTAACTGTAGTTCACTAGAAGTATTTCGTGCATCCATAAAATACCAGTTAATTAATTTTCTCAGCAAGCAAGTACATAATCTGTTACGAATGACTTTATTAAAAGAAAATTTATTTTCCAATCTGTGAACGAGGATTGGAGAGGAAGAAGACTACATACATAGTGCAGTAGTGTCGTAACACTCCGAAAATTCCTATTTCAAAATGTGATGTATTAAGGAGTAATGGACCATGACAAGTGCAGAAGAGCCGAGGTGTAATTGACTGAAATCTCCCGGCTAGAGCAGCAGTTCGAAGCTTAATAGATATATTGGTCACGCGTTGATTAGAACACAGTTATGCGCCCATAGACATGACGCAACGGTTTCTACGGGTAAGATACAAAAGTTGTTTAAATAAATGACCACATATATCAACGATCAGAGGAAAAAATATGGCCCGATGATTCGAAGAAAGCACCGTTAAGACTTCTTTCTGTTTCCATATATCAAATTATTTCGTAACACACCATCGTGTCCAAAAGCAACCATTCCAGAATGCCATTAGTAAAAAACATACTGCATCAAACTTTTCCATTAAAAAAATATATAGGGCCACACACAGCAGTTTGGAGCTGCACTGCCTCAAGCATGCACGCCATCTGTGCTTTGCTCATAGTGACTATGGATGATAATTAATGACCCGGAAATACCGCGGGTTCAACGACCTATCGGTTGGACTCCACAGTCCTGTGTGAACTCTGTCCTCCGCATCTTGTCCGACAAGGTAGCGCGGAAGTCCGTGGTTTGGTTTTTTAAATACAAGTTTGCTATTGGTCAAGAGTCCTTTAAGGGCGAGTCTCATAAACAGTGCCCCAATCATAAAAGTAACGCACGTATTCAGGACGTACAGAAACGGCCGTATAATAAGCACAGCACATCAGTGCTGGACTAAATAATGCAAGATAACTTTTTTTCGTGTACAATTTGGCAACACAGTACGGGAGTAAGTGCCCTCTTGCGCTCATAATATGACGGCCCGAACAGTGGCAGTCTATTATCTGTGGAGTGCATGAGGGGTTTAACTAGGTGCTGTGTTGTCACTTTGTACTAGAGAAAAGTTATCGTACATTATTTTGCCACTAACATTTTCGTCTCCAATTTAGTCCAGCATTCATGTACTGTGCTCATTATACGGCCGTTTCTGGTCACCCTATAGGAGTTGAAAATCTGTCGTCTGTAAAAATGAATTCGCGAAATTCCTGGTCCCTAATGATGATACCTAAGTGTCTATGTCATCACCAGTATCTTAAAATGTATACGTCAGACACGCAAGACAGTTTTCATTGGGGGTACTCGTATCCCAAAGAAATTTATCCAAGAAGTCTTCTAGAAAAAAATATAGTGAACATGAGTAGGTGCTTGTTTCGAATACATGCAATACTTGAGGTGCCCTCCTGGGTGGGCATATTTAACGCGTTGGAGGTTTACGAGTGCGGGAGCAGTAAGGACGACACTGCACACGCATTACCACTCACTCTAGTCTCTAGGTGCATGTCACTGAACTGGCGTGTGGTCTTCTCGCCGACATCTCACCTAAATGAGATGTAATATTACATATGAAGGTGTATTACAATACTATATCTTCTGAAAGCGTCTGCGTCTAGATTTTCATACCTATAAAAAGGACCACAAAACACGAATTTCCGTCTTTTTCAGCTGCGAGACTATAAGATTTAAATATTAATGGAGGGCGAAAAGTGGTTATACCCAGGCGTAACGTTCTTTGAATGCTATTCCTCAGCAGACATAACTCACATAAGCCGGATAGTTTTCGAATAAACGTGTGTCGGCCGAAGTTCTGCACTCCTCTCGGAGGCTAGGACTGGCGGCCACCTTAAAAAGAGCAAATGTTTAGTTTCTTAAATTTAGTTTCTAAATTTCTAAGGGCCGCGGTTGGCGCAGTTACTAGAGCACTCGCCTCCCACCGAGGCGATCCGGGTTCGATCGGTTCGATTCCCGGCGATGTCGTTTCCCGAATTCTCGCATGTGGGAATCGTGCCGAACGATGCCGCGGGTCGTCGGGTTTTCTCAGGGATCTCTCGTTTCCCCCGCCCATTCATTCCAGCACTGCTCCACACTAACATGCCACACCTCACCAACACTAAAGATCTAGATGTTTAGTGTTGACCAAAATATCTTCATTCTGAATTTCTGTCTGTCGTATCTTGTTAATTTTACCTTGGTGTGCTTCTTGGGTGCAGTATTTCCCCAACCTTATTCTTTGGACTTAATGATACTCGTGTTTGGTATTGTTTTACAGCCATAACATTACATGATTTAGCAAGTGGTGGCTCTGGTTTAATGTAAGCGTAAGAACTAAAACTAGTAGTTTTTATTTTTATTTTCTTCTGTCAGATTGAGCTGCCTTTCTTTTGTGTGACCGGTCTACATAAGATTCTGTCATTTCAGTTTTAAACTTAAGTTATTTTGCGTACCAACCGTTAGCGTCTGTCGAAAGATAACACGTGACTGTCTCTACCAACTTTGCCACAGTTATAATTACATACTGCCTAATATGTTTGTCTTCGTAAATACGTAGCCAGAGATAGGGAGATTACCCAATTTCTATGGCGTGCAGGCTAGCTCCACTTTACTCTATATTCTCGAGCATCAGCTGTTCGTCCAATTGCTGCTCCAATAAATGCTAGTTTCAGCTCATATAATTAGAGCCCACGATTTTTGGTGAAAAGAATTCTGCAACAATTTGTTTCAATGCCACATGTGCACATATGCAGCTCTGCTTCGTGGTCAGCGATTGGCTGTTGTAAATTCTCAGCGTCTCGGGGTTTTACCCGCAAATCACAGGCGTGTGGTGTCGCAGTAACCTTGTCCCTGCTGGCACAGTCAAATGAGCCACGCCTACATTCTGCCAATACTCAAGAAGCAGAGCTGCATTTGTGCACACAAGGTATTGAAACAAATTGTTGCAGAATTCTTTTCAACAAAAATCGTGGGCTCTACATATAATGTATAACGGGATACGAATGATTACATGCCAGTTTTTAGCTGGTAAAAAGTTCCCCAGGTCGTGCATAATGTAAAGCACATAGCAAACGGCCGATTGTAATCATAACAGTAATAGACATATTTATAGGTTCTAGCTTGTGCAAAAACAAAAACGTAGCAACTAGTTTTTCATATTTCATAAAGTTGGCATGATTCAAGTACAATTTAGATAATAATTTGCAGATTACATTTACTAAGTTCCACCTAGCGAATAAACTTCTTGAAAGTTAACAAATGGAGTAATTGTGTAACATTTCGACAAGCTTGAGGAAATTTTTTACTTATGGTACGTCGTGCTAAAAATGTAGTTAAATCTCCTAACCATAATTCAAGACAAAAATCTGATTAATCCGAAATAGCAGGTAATGATGCCCATAACTAACACAATTAAGAAAAGTTGTAAGGCATAGCCTAATATTATGGAATAAATCTTGACTTGAAATATTTTCACGAAATAAGAACGACTCCCTAAATGGCAGGCCATTGACCCACCAAAGTTTTGAATATGACTTGCCGTTCAGGTTTGTTAGGTTGTGCCGAAGAGAACAGCTTCCGATGGTCTATCTTACCTGAGCCGCGTCACGACGTTCGTTACAAAATAACGAGTTCTCGGCGTCCCACGGGAAACTCTCCGCTCTTAAGCGGGTGATGTCGGGGATAGTGGATCGGGTAATCCAGATACTTGTAACGAAACCCCAGGAGGCATAATTCTGCTTTGTTACAGGCCGGCATGATTATAGCAGATTGGCAGGCAGGGAAGTTAATGTTTGCTACGACCGGCAGCCAATACGTGAGTTATGTATTGAGAGGCGGCTACTGAAGTCTTGTGATCTCCAGCAAATAATAATGTAAAGCTTACCTCGGGCATAGACAATTGTATTAAAGTTATTTGTCCGTAACCCATTATTTAGAGATTTAGTCGATTTATGAACTTATAATGACTCTATGGCTGCTTAAAATTGAAAACTGATTATTTTACCAAGTAGTTTTTGGTGCAGTGGAAATATTTTTTTAAAGTATTTATTTGTATAAACTGGCATACGATAATACGGCAATGTGACAATAACTAACTGAAACCATTATGAATCTTTGCGCAGGCATTCATTCGGTTTGGTATCCTTTAAAATGGCGTGTTGTTTGTAAATATAAACTACAGGCGACTGAAAATGTAATTTTCAATTACTTACAGTGTATTTTTACATAGGAATAAAAATCTTACTGTTAAGTATAATTTCACTGCAGAGATACAGTTAAAATTAAGGAATTAAGTTTGATACTGTGATGACCTTTCGTTGTGACCGAGTATTTTACAAGATAATTTAAATTTTATAGCAAAGTCCAAGAAAACTGTATTCGTAATATTACTTGGAAACATTGATAACCACACTTTATGGTAATTGTGATGACTCCCACAATTAATTATGTTATGTCTTTTAATTTTGTTAGGTTTCTTATAGTCGGTTGTAAATAAATTTTCTTTTGGCTTTCAGTCTCTGAATATTTCAATCCTTATTTTACATTTTAAGTTTTCCTTGATTTCTTACAAAGAAAACCTTTGTAACTTTACAAAGATATAATTTTACAAGGAAAGTCTTCGTACTTTAACAAAAATAAATAAATTACAGTGCAATTCTTTGTAATTCTTACAATGCAGGAAGCTCACTGTCATCAGTTTGACAAAGGACATTTCTGCCGTTAGTTGCACTGGTATCAGTAAGGGGGGAATACATATCATGACCACATACATTAAAAAAAATAGTAAAAGCTGCAGTGACTTTGTTCTTTGGTCTAAAAATTTCTAATAAAGTGATGTTTCTCTTTAATTAGCCTGGATAACATTACTCTGTTACCGTATCTTACTTTATACCCCTTACTGACTCCCGCGCAACTAACGAGAATTATTCTTTGCCAAACTCATCCATAAGAAATACCGTTATCTTCCTTACGTTTTTAAATTAACATTCACATTGATTAATTTTCTAGGAAATTGAACATTCGCGTTTGATTGTGAAAGGGGCACATGTACGTGGGAGGCTGAACAGCGTGTCAATGAGTCACTGAAAAAAATACTTAATAGTTACTACAAAATATTTTGTCATAATGGTCCTTGCCAATTTTTTTTTGTAGTGAACACAAAATTTTTTTGCTGTTCCCCAACGAAATTTTGCAGTGACTAAAAAAAAAAAATTTGTAACCACCACAAAATTATTTCGTGAGGTCCATATTGACAAAAACGTTTTGTAACCACCACTAAACAGTTTTTTCTGTGTAAATACACATTTATTTTTAAAACCATACGTGTTCATACTGCACCCACCTACGAAAAGAAAACACATTTCATAGGATCACTTTCAAGTACTTTCAAAAACATCACGTGCATTGAAATACTGTTTCCGTGCCCACGAACGTGGCTGCAAATGAACTTTACGCACAGCTATGTGATCTTTGAACAATTCCTGAAATGGGATAGTACAACAAACTGAACAATTTTTACGAACAAATGCCACTGCAAGCTAATGTTGTTGTGTTGCAAAAAAAACCACAGTAAAACAAAAAGCAAAAATAAAATAAAATCCAGTGTTAATTGCTGTCAACAAACATGTAACTCACAGACGATTCCGATAAATATTTTAGTCGTATCCTGAAGGAAGACACAAAAACAAAAATTAAAAATAGAACATTAACAATACAAATAAATTCCGAGATGGAATATAGTCGTTGTAGGAAGAAAGACGACCAATAAACAAAATGGCAATAAAATAAAACAACAAAATAACGTACTGTACTGTTGTGGACATACGCCATTGCAATATTATGTCGTCCCAGAAATCTTAATACAAGACTAAGAAAAAAAACAAACAAAAAAATTATAAAACAAGCCTTTTACTTCACCTGACGACAGGAGCAGATGTCAGCTCCCGAAACGTTGTGAAAAGTCGGGTTTAACAAATCTACTGTGTTCATTTGTGTCTTCATCGTTGTGTCGTCTATAGTCTATTGTCTGTGACGTAATTGTTATCCTGCCTTGTGTTCATTATTGTCTTCGTCCCAGTCTTGTCTGCGCTGTCTTAATTGTGGTGTCCAGAGTTTTACAGATTATTTGGTTTGGTTTTCGATATTTCTTTTTGGATATTTATTTGACTTTTCTTTATTTGTTGCTGGTTAATTCCTTATGGGATTTTTCATGTTCTGTTGTTTTAGTTTATGGATATGCTGACTACAGCCAAAGCAGTCTTGTTCTCTAATTTTTTCGTTTGATTTTTCTTAGTCCCACATTAGATTTCTGGGACGACATAATATTGCAATGGCGTATGTCCACAATGGTACAGTTCGTTATCCTGTCCCATTGCAAGCAATATTCAAAGACATTAACAAAATAACGTATACGATATATGTATAGCGACAATAACGGACGAGGACAACGATGATGACATGAAACAAGCGACGCGTTTGGATGTGAATACGGACTACAGAACAAAGAGAAAACAGGCGAAAAGCAGCAGCCTTCCTTTGACGACACGCACAGCTATATCACAAAAACTATTGCTCAGATTAATAGAGGGTTGTACAGTGTATATATACATATCTTGAGATTTGAAACATAAAAAGTAACGGCAACAAAACTTACGTACTTGCGTATTTTGTGTGTAAATATGTAACATTTCCAAAAGATATTAAATTAAATTACAATTAAATCCAATTTTTGGATTGATAGGTAATTTGATGGATTTGATCTCATTGTTTTGTTCTATTCTGTTTCACTTTCGCTAATTTTTGACAACCTATTTTGTTTACTTACCGGTCCTTTGACGCATTTAAGGTTCAACAATAACACGAAAATGTCATCTACTTTTAACGTACCGTTTTATGTGTCAATCTTTTTCTAACGTTTTATTTAAGTGAATTTGTAGGTTTTTAAATTATAATACAGTTAAATTACGATATATATAAAATCATAATTGTTTTGTACAGTTTAAAAAGTATTGAATTATTTGTTGTCATACAAAAGCATTAAACTCGGTTCATCAGTTTGGATGCTACGGTGCCACCGACAAACAGACAGACAGAGACAGCTGACAAACTTTTACGTCACTTTTATGGTCGGGTGTTAATAAAAGCGTTTTTACGCTGTTATAAAAGAAGAATGCATTATTCTTTATTTATTCCTAAACTCGCCGTCGACTGGCGTTAAGAAGCAGTATCAAGCATGACAGAAAAGCGTAAAAAAATATAGCACCCCTTTGATTCGAAGTTAGGAGAGATTTGTATGGGCAACACCAAATAATCTTAGATAATCTGAAAAGCTGGTGAACGAGCCGTGAAAGGTTTCTTCATAACTTTCAAAGTTGACAGGACTGAAGAAGTTGTAAGTTACACTGAGTAGACATTTAGTTCTTCTACATAAAAAAAACTCTACAAAGTTTGTTCAAGCATCTAAATCGAGATAATAACTTAACCTTTTGGTAACTTGCTACTGAAATTTAAATTTGGGTTAATGCAATCTGACTGGCATATATGGTTGGATGTATAGGCTTACAGACAGCTTATAAAACTACTCTCCTTGCTTTTCAATACCTTGGATTATAAGACTATACGTCAAATAAATTCATGAATTCGTACAACCATTATGCGCTGCAAAACTACGTTTAAAAAAATTCTAAACTCTACTTTAGTTTCCCAGTAGAACATCACTGTGTAACAAACACCCCAGTAACGTTTACGTCTTGATAAGACAAAATATATTTTTAAAAAATTTATGTCACGTTTCAAACACAACTAAAAGCGCTTAGTTCATTTTACAATACGTTATTTCACGGATATAAATTAAAATGAAAGGTAATGTTAAGGGGCGATAAATTAAATATTGTTTACAACCAACTAAAATTTTCCAAATTTTATAGCCAAAACAATAAAATTCAATTTCTGTGTAATTTTCTCAACATTCACGATGTGAGTGTACAGTTTTGTGTACAATGAATAATGTAAAACTAGCTTATTAATCACACAATTTTCAGATTCGGTGTGTGAATTGACTAGCAACGAGTTTCCTTGCTTCGATTTTATTAGGCATATAGACTGTTCACTATAAAAGGAGCACTCAGCAGAACTTGAAAATATATGTTAACTTTCGAGTGTGTTGAAACATTTGCACTGTTTTTTCAGTTACATGGAAGTTTTCATGTCAATAATATTAAATATGGCTGCAAAACGGCCGAAAGAAAACTATGCAGTGCTCACTTTATCGTGAATGGTCTATACGTATTTCAGCAGTGATGAGTTAAATGCTGGTAAGTGCTTTTTAATTTCACATTTGTTTGGATTCATCCGTAGTTAGCTACTGTACACAAAAATACTAGACATGAAACCAGCGATGCTCGTAATTGCGCAGGCAAAAAAAATATTCGCAAAATTAAGTATCATAATTGCACATCCGTGCCATTATATTGGCCTTGAATGCGGTTTGCGATCTCTTGAAGCAAGAGAATTCCTTAAACATTCATGTTAACTGTACATTTCATTTATGACTACAGATGGACATAGTTTTTGCGTCCACTAAAAGTTGGCAAAATTAATTTCTTGTTTTAAAAATTATGGTACTTTCAAATACGTTAAACTGTTGCTTGGGACATAACAACTATGAAGTATGGTTTAAAAGTTCAACATTTCTTCCTTTTTGTATGTTGCACAAACCTGTCTGGGAACTGTCAGATACGCAGGTGGTCAGACAGATATATGTTGTGACAACTATGTTGCTTGTGGACGAAAAAAAAACTACACCAAAATAACATAAACTAACTTGCTTCATGTGGAATATCTGGCAAATTATTTTTTTAGCAAAGACCTTTATGCATCTTAAATTTTCTGGAAATGTAGCCCCCAATTAGGTATGTTAGCTTTGTCACTTTTACTGCGAGATGAAGCACGGCATGTAGTTTATTCAATTAATTTTTGTGGGTAATATTATGAAAACCCTTCTACTTGTAAATTTTTACTTATATAGTTACTTTTTTTTACTTCAGACCTACGTTTTCAATTAAATTGAATTTCCTTATTATTTAACACTGTGTATATCGTATATTCATAAAAACTTTGAATAAGAAAAACTTGAAATAGGTATGCTGACGGGAACTAAAGTGTTATATAAATAATCGTATGTTTGGAATTACACAAATAAGCCTAGTAAGCAAATTAACATGTATTAACACTTTAAATAATGAGCATTACGTTGCAGCAGGTTACTCGAATATTATAACTAAAGCACTTAAATGTAAAGGTAAAACGTGAAAGCTACAGAAGATGTAACCGTAGTACTAGTAGGCCTATTAACATTTTAATACGAAACACAGAAAACTTGTTGCTGGGTGCATAACATATCAAAGCACTGCTATTATAACAGACAGTATTAGAAAATAGCTCAATACCTTCCAGGATGTAATAATGTGAGCCTTTATATTACAGTGCAGTTTTATACCCGAAACCGCTACTGTTTGATCATTGGCTGCTGCCCCAGCGAGTAGCCAGTTTTACCCAACAATATACAGCACAAGGTTCCGTCCTTGTTTGCTTGTAAGATAGGTATTTGGAACATAGATCTATTCGCTAATTTTTCCGGTAATTAGAAATAGAGAATCCCATGGTCAGTTGTAATGACCATACACGAACTCGCAATTAACCTCTCAAAAAAGTATTTTATCTCCAAGTTATATATGTGATGCATTCCATTGGTCTTCGTCTGTATTTCATATAGGGGGATTTTTTTTCATGCCTGTCTGAAGTTTGTCTGTTATAAAACAAATAAAAATTGGCAATAGTGTATATCCACAAACCCTTACATTCTCACGTGAAACAACACATTACTGTTCTCGAAGTTTATGCCTGAGCTTTTTACAAGCTGGAGGTAATACAAATTGAAGCAATATGGGCGACACTAGTACGTGTTTAAAAAGTAATATCAATGCGCGGAGCACTTATTTGCCGCGCAGTGTTTTCATAATATTCTTTATTCTGTGTGACTTTCAACGGTGACCTTACATTTTATTTGTGGAAAGTATAGCATAATGTCAAACAAAAAGGTCTATATATCTGTATTACCAACCAGAGTAGAATTTTTTCAGATACAGAAGACTGACTGAGCTGCTTGTAGTCGTATTGAGGGACCACAAAATAGTTTCCTAATAAGTAGAGAAAGGAATATTTCGCGAATTTAATGACATGCATGATAGAATCCACTACCCTGCGTATACTCAAGCCCAATCATTTGTCCACAAGCTGCTACTCACTAGTACAGCAGACATTCAACGAATAAATGGGGCTTCAGTATACATAAGACAGTGAATTCTAACATGTAGGTTATCGAACTTGCGAAATTTTCCTGTCCCTACTAATAGGTGTATAGTGTTTCTGAAGAAGAAGAAGAAGAAGAAGAAGAAGAAGAAGAGGAAGAGGAAGAGGAAGAAAACAAATATAATTTGAAGTGTGTGATACTGTAATAGGTAAACACACTGAGAATACGTTTAGTAGTTTCGTGTAAAATAATATGTTTGACACAGTACTGCAACATTCATGCTCCAGGCGAGGCCTTAGCCTATCACACGCTGGACGGAGGAAAGCTAATGAACAAAAAGTGTAATTAGGCCTGCTCCGGCGTACAATTGAAGCTAGGGAGACCCCTATAATATAGAGAGCCGGCGTCTGCAGTGAACACAATGTGTGTCGACGTTAACACGCAGGGTAGCAGATGTCCCTTGTGGATGATGTCATCACCTTTCCTTGCAGAGTTATCGCTCGAGCTGCGGACTGCTATCTCACGCAACATCGCTGGATAATGACAGTGTGATCTCTCTGTGTCAGCATCTGCTGTGTTGAAGAAGGGTGATTCCATCAATAGACTCCTCCAAGTGACGCTACACTGACAATTATTAACTGAAATAAAAAAAAAATTGTAATGGAAGAAGTTTTTCACGCAGTTTTAATATGAAAACGTGCCACACCCAAAATACTAAATATGCAAACGTTTAGCATTTGTTATTAAACACGTACGTAACTTATGTATATGTATATATGTATGTATGTATATATATATATATATATATATATATATATATATATATATATATATATATACACACATATTGTTGAAGTGTGGGTAAAACAACAGTTCGGAGTGCTGCCGTGGCCGACACATAAACATGCATATTTTCTTAACCTGCCTCTATGGTATGGTCATAGGTAGGTCCATGAACTTTTCGCGAAAATAATTTTGCCCCAGTTTGTTTCAGTGCCTTACGTGCACATGCAGTTCTGCTTCAAAGTCAATGATTGAATGTTAAACTCTCGCGTGTCTTTAGGTTCTATCCACGAATCACAAGACTTGTGGTGTTACAGTACCCTTATTCTGATTGGCGCAGTCTAATGAGTGACTTCACTTCATAAAGACAAGTTGACAATAACCACGAAGCAGACCTGTTGACGTGAACGTAAGGCACGGAAACCAACTGTGGCAAAATTCTTTTCGCGAAAAGTTCATGGCCCTAGTCATAGGATTACAGTGTACATTTTAATTTTAAAAATTTACAGTTTTTACTAACGTGTAGAAAATACGCCAACGATATTTAATCACCACGTACAGCACTAATAAGTTAAGACTTAAATTAAAAATTAAGAAAAAAACCCGACTCACAGGATACTAAATTTTCAAATCGATCAGACTATTAGAATTGCTCACGTTCACTATATAATGCAAAGAGCTGATGATCTTTAAACGGCTGAACAGATTTCCTTGAATCATAGCTAGGAACACACTCGATCAAGTCACCTTTCAAACAAAAAAAAAACTAAATCAAAATCGGTTCATTCATTTAGGAGCTACGATGCCACAGACACGCAGATACGCAGACACGTCAAACTTATAACATCCCTCTTTTTGCATCGGGGGTTATAAATACGTGAAATCGTTAATGTGCTGTTTATAGCCGTTCTTTGTGCACGTAGGGAGTTATGTTCACATTAATGTAAAGCACATTTAGAAGTTATTGTGTTTCTATGCAATATCATATGCTCAGTTGGTTGCTCAGGTTTCACCTTGTTTCTATTATAATTTGAAACAACGTTCTTGAGCCAGATTAAATATGTATTAGCACCCTGTTTTAGTTTTATGTTCAAGACTTCTGTAAGCCATTATTATGTTCGCCTTTACCAACATAATAGATACTGTCTTAACTAACTGTGGTGTTATAGAGATTTTCTTCCGGTTTATTTTGTTTCTATTTTTATATTTTGTTTGGAACTATATTTTTCAATAAATTTTGTGGTTTTACATAATATGTTATGAAATTTTAATTTTTAAATTATTTATGTATGTGTTGACTACGGCCAAACTCCTCTCGTTTGCTTTATTGTTTTCCAATCACGTTCTGGGTTTTATAGGACGTCATTCTGCAGCAATGGCGTATGTTCAGATCTTTTCGCTTAGTCGTGAATTACCATTCAAGAGTTTTTCAAAGAGAATAAGTATTAACGTAAACTGCATATGATAATTTTTAATCATAAAACCCCGGAAGATAAAAAACACTAGTGATTACAGTTATAGTCCATAACCAATAAATTCTAACAGTTAGGTCTATAGTAGGTTAGAACACTGCGGTAACATTAAACATGTTTTTTAATCATCTAAAAAGTAGTGGGTAATATGCTACATGATAGGGTAAATCGACAATGTCTTGATTTACCTTAATATCGTGATAAAACACATTTCGGGATTCACAAAATTGTGTAGAACTCTGTATACTGAGTTCACAAGAGCAGGAATATGTAGTTTTGGCAGAAAGTAACCAATGTATCAAATATAAGGTCAGAATTAAAATGTTTATAACTAGAGGCACGAGCATTTCGCGTAATCATCTGGCAGCAGCGTAGACTTCACAGACCTTTATACGCTCTGGTTGTAGTCCAATATCCGTTGGCTCCTATATGTAAAAGAGGGTACCACATGATATCACCACGAATTGTTTCCCTATTTATTACTGGCTTTCAGTCGTCATAGATGTGTTGAAAGTGCTGTCGTCTAATCAGAGAACTGACAGTAAATTATACGTTATTGACGTTCAATCTGACCGTGAATCAATACGCGAAATAATCGTGCCCCTATTTATAACATATTCCTGGCACTGAAATTCGAAGTCTTAGTATCACGAAATATATTTTATCATATAAACTGTTAATTTTCGACATATTCATTTTCAGCTATATGTAGAGGCACAATTATTTCACGTATTCATTCTAGGTCAGATTGAACGCCAAAAACGCGTACTTCACTGCTCTTTCTGTGATTATACGACACTTTTTAACACATCTTTGATGACTTCAGGCCAGTAATAAATAAGGAAACATGTCGTACTCACTTGTACGGCTACAAGTCGATGGATATCCGACTTCGCGCAGCACATGTATAAGACTGAAAAGTCTAGGCTGTTGCCAGATTCTTGGGCGAAATACTCGTGCCTATAGCTATATGCAATACTGAAAATTAAGCACGTGTACAAAAACCACAGGGTACACAATTACTAGGTACAGGAGTTTTTGGCGAAAAGATTTTTGCCCCACTTTGTTTCAGTGCCGTATGTGTGAACCTGCAGCTCAACATCATGGCTATTTGCCAAGTGTTTTTGCGAAGAGTTTTTTTTTTCATTTAACAATCAGTACACGGATAACTGCGACACAACTTGTCTGTGATTTGAGAGTTAAACCTCCAGATTCTGGGTGTTACGGCATCCAATTACTGACCACAAGGCAGAGATGCAGGTGCGCACGTAAGGCACTGAAAGGAAGTGGGGAAAGAATCTTTTCGCGAAATATGTTATTTCTAAAATTACTAAAGACCTGCAAATATCGCGTTAGTACCTAAGAGCTTGGAATAGCAGTTTTTTTTTTTATAAAAACAAAGTGGTGAAAGAGCGCTACCAAACTTTGCAAAAATACCTTTAAAACCGAAACGAAATAAAAATGACACTAACAAAACAATGTCTTCAAAAGAAAACACCTTAAGATTCAAAATAGCTGAATCTATAATATAAGCAACAGCATTTTTTTCGAACGTAATAATATTGTTAAACACTTTTCGTGGAAAGTATCTTCTTCGACGAAGTTACTGTTGGCTGCTCTGACTTCTACTGTTAGTCGACAGTTTGTGTGGTACACCTGACGGACTTGCAGGCATTCAAAGATACGGAGGTCCGGAGCCAATAACGACCCGGGGTGTGTTCGGGTTAGTACACGTCAGTGAATTTTAACTTGTCGCTAAATAATAACAGGAAATTTGCATGTTTCTATTTGACAATTACTAGAGATGATGGTTAAAGATGATGGTATGTCGCCCTTGAAAACACTGCAGTTTCCTGCAACGTGCATTATTAGTAGAGGTACGTAAATTTCGCAGATACATTCCAGGTCAGGTTGAACGCCAATTATGTATACTTCATTGTCATGTCTGTGACTTGCTGGTGGCTGTTACGAAACGCGGTTGACTACTGCAAGCCAGTAGTAAACAAGGAAATAACGCGAAGTGCTATCGCTTGCTACCTGCTTGTACGGTTATAAGCCAATAGATAATCGATTGTGGCCAGTGGGTGTATAGGACTGACAAGTCTAGGCTGCTGCCAGATGAATCCGCGAAATTGACGTACCTCTAATTATTAGGTGTTATACGTCTGACATAGGGTAGCCATCTGCAGACCAATAATAGGCATCAAATATTACAATAGCGGGATTATTCTGGCCCAGTCAAACTGGGCAACAGCTCTACGTACAAGCGAAAGCTAGTAATCTTTTCATAAGCTGAACGTGCGTTGAAATCCAGCAAACAGTCAAGTTTTCCCGCGATAAACCATCATCTCTACATGACTGTTTGCTGGGTTGCAACGCACGTTCCGATTTTGAAAAGATTACTGGCTATCGCTTGCACTTGGAGCTGTTACCCTATTTGACTGAGCCAATAAGAATCCCACAATTGTAATAGGTATTTGATGCCTGTTATTGGCCTGCAGACAGTAAAGTTGTGTCAGACGTATATTAACAAATCGTGCATGTCACAAGAAACTACAAGGATATGTTGGCAGAAAAACGTTTTCACGATATACCATCATTAGAGATACGTCAATTTCGCGGATTTATCTGGAAGCAGCCTAGACTTGTCAGTCCTATACACCCACTGGTCACAATCGATTATCTATTGGCTTATGACCGTACAAACAGGTAGCAAGCGATAGCACTTCGTATTATTTCCTTATTTACTACTGGCTTGTAGTAGTCAAACGCGTTTCATAACAGCCGCCAGCAAGTCACAGACATGACAATGAAGTATGCATAATTGGCGTTCAACCTGACCTGGAATGTATTCGCTAATATACGTACCTCTAACCATCATCTGTAACTATCACCCTTATCGACCGACTTTATAAAATTTACGTAACTTTGTTCTATGTCGTTACGATACCTAAAACATTGAGGTGAGAATTTTGTTAATCCAAAATGGCGGAAGCTGTCCCCCTCCCCCATAATTCGCTGGTTGTACCTCAACAAGATTATTATTATTACATTATTATATTAGTTATGATTTAATTAGTTTTGCTTGGTATTTTTTGTTAAATTTCACACCTTAACTCTTTTCCATCACCAAGATTTCTGAGTGCCTAGGTTGTGGTCGAGACCTAAAAGAGAGTATTGGATGAAAACAGACACAGTCGTAAAGAATACCACGCCTGGAAAATTTAATAACTAAAACGAGTATGAGACTTAAAACATCAGTCGCAGCAACGAGCAAATTATAGTCAAGTAGAACATTTTTTAGATGTGTATTGACAAATTATGAAGGTAAGTACCAGCTTTCATTCAGGCTTTCTTGAGTAAATGATAACAAATACTGAGTTGCGCGGAAAATTCAAATACAGCATATTCCATCAATGAAAAATTTTTCTGACGTCTGTAGTTAGTTAACCCGCTAGTGGCAGTGGCAGTATGAATATGTGAGTATAGGCCTTGGTTTTCTTTTTTCTTTATTACAGCCATGTATTTTTCACTACTGCAAATATAAACATAGTAGTGGAAGTAATAAATACAGTGTAAACATTTCACCTTTAACAAAATTTTGCGTCTGGTGACATAATCAATTATATACCTATTATTTGTTTACAAGATGTCTGAAGAAATACTGTCTTAAAATTTCTTCATGGACGGTGTAAATACGACACAATTTATCCACACATTTAGACAGAGATGGAACTCACAGGGTCTGATCAAAGTCTCTATTCAAAGTGCCAACTACAACTGGCCACACAGGCAGATGTAGCGCAGAATTTTATTACGCAAAACTACCATTGTGACATTGATTGTGTTAACTAAGGACATTACATAATTGGTTCCTGGATCAAATATGCTCTATTTGTAGCTGTCTTCCTCATTGTGATGTTTATTGTTATTTACACAACGGTATAACAACGAAGATGGCTAAGCAAATAATAAGGTACATTAAAATTTAAGAGGTTTTCAAATAAGTTATATGTTCTACTGAAACAGGAAAAATATTTTGCGTATAAATTCTATTTAGAAGCAAGACAATGAACATCAAGCGAATATGTAAAATTAATGTTCCTTCGGGCCGGATTTGAACCAGCGACCTATGGATTTCTTCAATCACAATCTACAGTCCACCGCTCTACCAACTGAGCTACCGAAGGTTGACGGTAAGTTCGAATTTAATAACATGTTAATCCTAATTCCCCTTTCTGTAGAAATGTTCTGTTTCTAGCATTCATTTCAGTTGAGAATTGACGCAAATGTATGCAACTGTTAAAATTTTGATAGTGTTGGTATGTAAGTTTTAATACCGTCCGCGTACTAATTGTGTGTCTATATATATACACTGGATTATCTAGCCATCCTTTCTCATGGGACTGCCAAACATTTTCAATACATAAGGCAGGGGCGTCATTTCAGGTTTTTCCAGGGGGGGGGGGGGGGCAAGATTTTGTTTTCTGACGACAGTGACCTTGTTTTATCTTTTTTACACTGAAAAAAGTCTTGTGTTGTGATAACAGTAATAATGTTGCTGTAACATTAATTTTTGTTTAAATATCAACCATCATTAACTACTGTTGCTGTAATTGTAAGTTCTAGTTGTTCTGGTAATGTAACATCAAAGTTAATTTACCTAGTAACAATATAAATTTCTGTCAAAATTACATTACATATTACTGTACTGTCAACATTAACACGCCCTTAATGTTGAGACAAAACCAAATTGTGTTAGAGTAACTTTAAAGTTAACATTAAGGGCTAATGATGGAAATAAATTAACAGAAAACTTGTGTTG